>PVJN01027680.1:0-27873 GCA_004026805.1 Lasiurus borealis
CCCCCCCCCCCCGCCCCGCCTGGCTGTTTGTCATTGGGGCAGCACAATTCTTTGTGATGTGGGACGGTGGCCTGAATGCCAGAGCTATGACCCAGGCCTGGGTCAGCCAAGTGTCCTCAAGGAGGGCATCCTCAGTTGTGAACACTTCGCTGCCACCGTGTTGGGCAGGGGGGACCCGCCAGGCACCTGGGTGCAGGACACACCCTTGGGGTACAGAACTGAGGGGGAAGGCAGCTGGTTCCAGTGTGGGAGGTCATTGTGCCCTGAGGCTCCGGGCAAGTCGTGGTCCCAGCCAGCATGGGTGAGGAGGTGCTCAGGGCAGAGGAGCCTGGTGGAGGCCCTGAGATGAGCAGCATTATCCAGGGCTCTCCCTGTGCCCAGGCCAGCTGCCTGGGGCCCAGTGCCCTCAGAGGGCCCTGGTTCTTCTGTTCACATGCCCTCCGGCCCCAGAGTTCCTGCTCCCAGGTAAGCCTCATCCTCTGTGGCAGCGGAAGGGGCCATCTCACCCGCTCGAGCTCAGCGGTCACAGCCAGCTGTTGCTGGGCAGCCGCTGTGAAATCCCGGTGCCATGGGCTCTGGGGCACTGAGCTGAGGATGGGAGTTCTCTCTTTCTTCCCACCTTATGGGAGTTCTCTCTTTCTTCCCAAGGCACCTCTCTCTCTCTGCAAAGGCTGCACAGTACAGTGGTACCTCGAGATACGAGTGCCCTAACATACGAGATTTTTGAGATACGAGCCGTGGAGCGAGCGATTTTTGCTTTGAAATACCAGCAACGTTTGAGATAGGAGTAATTGCGCGCGGATCGGCCGGCTGCACACGACCCACCAGTTTACCGAGACTCGAGCATCTCATAGTTTCCCACGCCTCAAGGTTATGGAACGAATTAAACTCGTATCTCGAGGTACCACTGTACTAGTAAGTACTTAATTGATTCAACAGCCCACTCTCTTGGGTGCAGGACCAAAATGCCCTCCAGTGTGTTTTGAGGCTGGTCTTCTCTGGTGACCCAGAGCTCTTGAGGGGTTGTGCTGACCTCCGCCTCACCTGGCCACTTGGGCCTTTGGAATGCTCTCTTAAAATCCTAAATAACAAAGAAGTAATGTGCAAATTGACCATCACTCCAACACACAAGATGGCTGCCCCCATCTGGTCAAAGATGGCTGCCCAATGTGGACACAAGATGGTCACCACAAGATGGCTGTCACAAGATGGCCAGCAGGGGAGGGCAGTTTGGGGTGACCAGGCCAGCAAGGGAGAACAGTTAGGAGCGACCAGCCTGGCAAGTGAGGGCAGTTAGGGGTGACCAGGCTGGCAGAAGAGGGCAGTTAGGGGCAATTGGACCGGCAGGGGAGCAGTTAGGTGTCGATCAGGCTGGCAGGGGAGTGGTTAGGAGGTGATCAGGCTGGTAGGTAGAAGTAGTTAGGGGCAATCAGGCAGGCAGGCAGGCGAGCGGTTGTGAGCCAGCAGTCCTGGATTGTGAGACTGGGCCTAAATGGGCAGTCGGACATCCCTTGAGGGGTCCCATATTGGAGAGGGTGCAGGCTGGGCTGAGGAGTACCCTCCCACACACATGAATTTCATGCACTGGGCCTCTAGTGAATAAGAGTAAATAATAATAATAATAATAGTCTTCCACCCTATGAATTTACAATCACTTGTCTATCAAGGAAATGGAGGGGTTTATGATCTAATATGGAAACACTAAGCCAGGTCCTCCACTTCTGGGTAACATGACACCTGTAGCCTGCCACATCTGGGTGCTTCCTTTACTGCAGCTGGAGGAACTAGATGATGCTTGCAGGAAATTTTCTCATGACATTATTTCTTTTTGGCAGGGCTGCCTTGGTCTTGGGGATAATAATTTAGTAAGATGAGCCCCTGTCCCCCTCCAGCCCTTGGTCAGACCCTCCAGACCAGACTTGTGAGAGTATCCAGACCCCACACCCTGCTCCTTTCTCTTGTGCCCTGTGCCTTTAACTCTGTGGGGAGACATCAGAGCATACCTGAGTTAGTGGGAGACCTATGTGTGTGGCTGGTGGGAGGACAAGGATTGTCAGGATGTCAGGGCTTCCCAAGTGACCTGATTATTTCCATGCAATCCCTATCAGAATCACAGAAGAGGTGTTTGAAATTGGACCAAGCGATCCTCGTGCACATCTGGAAGAAGAAATGATGAACGCAGCTGAGGGTGTTAAGTAGAAGCATAATGAGCAGGAGCACTTGCTGTAACAAGAGCACCTACCTGATGCCCATTAGAGGGTGATGGGTCATCTTCTGAGCCCTTGACATTGGTTACTCAGTTGAATCTCCATGCACATTGCAGCCCTATGTGCTAGGTATTATGTTTAACCCTACAACATTGCTGATATTTGCCAGAGTTTTCAGACCTACAAAGTGGCAATTTTGTGTTATTGTCACCCACATTTTGCAAACAAGAAAACCAAGATATGGAGAGGTTTATGTATGGTCTCAAAGTCACACTGCTAGCAATTGGAAGACCCCACGCTTTACACCCAGACAGGCTGGCTGCAGTAGATTACATTAGGTTACATTATGTAATAGGCAGATAACATCACTCAGAAATAGACTTTGAAAATATGAAAATCTAACCTGTGATAAAGAAAACACCATAAATTTGCAGGGGGAAAAAAAAGATGGCTTATATAGAATTTGGAAAAACTGGCTAATTGGGGGAAAAGACAGAACAGATTTTCACCTCCCACCTTCCCACAGATCAATTACAGATGGATTAAAGAGTTCAGCTTATGAAAGGAAACCTTCAAAACCTAGGAAAGAAGATTAGCTGAATAATTATCTGCTGAGTGGGGAGCACACAAGGAGTGAATAGCAAAGCTGTCTACTTAAAAAAACTACAGATCCTATTCATTAAAAAGATCATAAAAAATCTATATGATAAAAGCCTAAGTGACTGTTACAGCAGAACAACCAGAACGACTGATCGCTATGATGTGTACTGACCACCAGGGGGCAGACACTCAATGTAGGAGCTGCACCCTGGTGGTCAGTGTGCTCCCACAGGGGGAGCACTGCTCAGCCAGAAGCCAGGCTCATGGCTGGCTAGCACAGCGGCAGTGGCAGGAGCCTCTCCCACCTCTGCTGCAGTGCTAAGGAGTAAGCTGAGTGGTAAGGCGCAGCGAAGAGGCGAATAGTAAGGAGCGAGGAGTTCCCAACTTCAAGAGGGATGTCTGCCGAGGGGTCCCAGACTGCAAGAGGGCACAAGGCCAGGCTGAGGGACCACCTTTCAGTGCATGAATTTCATGCACCAGACCTCTTTTTTAAAAAGATAAAAAAACAACTGGGGAAAAATACTTGTCAGAAACGTGACAATTTGGATAGATAAATCTAGAGGAGAAACCAAGATGGTGGCATAGGTGAACACCTGAACTTGCTGCCTCGCACAACCACTTCAAAACTACAACTAAAAGATAAAACGGACATCATCCAGAACCACAGGAAGGCTAGCTGAGTGGAAATTCCACAACTAGAAGGAAAGAGAAAAGCACATTGAGACTCAGGAGGTGCAGAAGTAGAGTGCAGAGGTATGGAGGCATGCACAGGGAATGAGCTGGCAACTGAAGAAGGATTGGCTTTTTCATTTGGGAGGGAGATACAAGATCCCAATTACTCTGAACTCTAGTTCCGAGTGAGACTCTGGGGACCCAGTCTTATATGGGGAGAAACTGAACTATCTGGCTTTGGGCTGGAACATGAGGGTGGCTTTTTCTCAGAGGTGCTTGCAGCCATTACCGAGGATCACTGAGACCTGGGGGCCTCTTAGGGCAGGGCTAAAGTTCAGCCATGCTATTTGCTCTGCCCTGTTGATCCCCTGTGACCCCGCCCCACCCAATTAAAAACCCACTCCAGCTGTGCCCAGAGACTTTTGCATATGAATGGCCTGGCCCTTTGCAATCTAAAATTACCTAACAAACTGCAGCTGGGTCAGAGAGCCTCAGAACTTCCAAAAGAAGGACCAAAGCCCCACAACAGCTTGCATTGCTTCATAGCTGAGACTCATTGGGACACCTCGAAACCTCAAACAAAGAAGAATCTGTAGATCTCTCCATAACTCCTGCTCAGTGGCTTCAGACAGAGGCTAAATTATTATCTCCTTGGAGATCCAAGAGCCAGTGTACCCAGGTCAGATTGAGACCATCCAGATTACAACTCCTCAAGATTCATAGGGAGACACTCAGGGGGAAGAATCAGTGTGTACCACAGTCCCACTGAAGAAGTCTTCTCTCATAAGGGTGTCTTCAGCACAGTTCTCCCATAGTAGACACAGCTGGTCCTCACAGCCAATTGACCTGTAATACCAGCAATAATCAAGGCTTACCTTCAACAAGAGTGTGCACACAGCCGACAAAGGGGTGCACCAAGAGTGTCCACCTCAGATAACTGGGGAGGCTGAGTCACTGGGCCCTATAGGGCACCTAGCACACAAAGCCACTTTATCAACACAGGGAAGCAGCCAAAACACAGAGACAAAGAAACAGGTCACAAATGACAGAAATGGAGGAAAGCAAAATACTGGTTATAGAGTTCAAAACCACAGTTATAAGGTTTTATGAGAATTTTCTAGAAACTGCTGATACATTTAGTGAGTCCCTTGAGGATATGAAAAAGGACCAATTAGAAATTAAGCATATACTAAAAGAAAAAAATTAAAAAAAATTAAGCATATACTGACTGAAATAAAGAATAATATACACTCGAGGTCCAATAGCAGACTAGGGGATGGCAAGAATAAAGTCAAAGACTTGAAATACAAGAAGCACAAAACACCCAACTGAAAAAACAAAAAGCAAAAAGAATAAAAAATATGAAGATAGTGTAAGAAGCCTCTGGGACAACCTCAAGCATATCAACATCCGAATTATGGGGTGCCAGAAAAAGAGAGAGCAAGACATTGAAAACCTATTTGAAGAAATAATGACAGAAAACTCCCCCCTAGCTGATGAAAGAAATAGATTTAGAAGTCCAGAAGCACAGAGAACCCTAAACAAAAGGAATCCAAAGAGAATCACACCAAGACACATCATAATTAAAATGCCAAGAGCAAAAGACAAAGAGAGAATATTAAAAGCAGCAAAAGAAAAACAGTTAGTTACCTACAAGAAGCACCTATAAGATTGTCAGCTGACTTCTCAACAGAAACTGCAGGCCAGAAGGGAGTGACAAGAAATATTCAAAGTGATGAATTTTAAGAACTTGGGTTAAGAACAACCATGACATGGGCAAAGAAGGGAATAAGGGACGTATCTTGCAGGATATCGAGCCTCATAAGGGTCTGGTAATGTAAGGCAGTGTAGTATTGGCACAGGAATGGACAAATCGGACAGCAAAACAGAATAGAAAGCTCAGAACACACACACGCACACACATCAATTACGAGTTGATTAAAGACGTTGATGTAAAGACAACATTTTTTAAATGTTAGAAGCAGATATACAAGAATGTTTCTTTTCAAAGGGAAAGGATTTCCTCACCGGGTTGCAAAATGCATTGCTCAACAAATGAGAGCATTAAGAGCCACAAATCAGAAGAAAATCTTTGCAAGAAATTGGCATAAAGAACAATACTAGTGAAAGAGAAGCAGAAATTAATCCGTAAAAAAAGAAAAGAACAGAAAAAGAAAAAAGACAGGAGCAGGCAATTCATAGATGAGAAACATGATTGACAAGCAAATTTGGGAATATGTGCTTAACCTCATCAAAATCAAAGAGATTTAACTAAGGCCACAATGAAATACCGTTTTCCCTCCATGAGTGTGGCCAAAATGGAAAAGCCTGACTCTGCACGTGGCAGCAGAAAGGTGGAGGGCGAGTCCCTGGAACTCTCACATCCAGTTGCTGGGAAGCTAACTGGACAACAGTTGGGAAACAGTTTGCCTGTTACTTTGTGAAGTCAACAAACCAACACCCAGCAATTGTGCCACCCAGCAATTGTACTTTTAGGTACGTCTTCTAGAACAGTGGTCTTAAATGGGGGCGTGCAAGATAACTTCTGAGGGGTAATGAGAAAACATGGTTTGGAGGGAATCTGTCCAAACTTCCAAATGTACTGCTTTCACAAAGACACCCTTCTCCCAGCCCCGCCCCCACACATCCAAACCCTTTGTCTGGTGCATCGCCCCAGGTTGCAAAATCTATTCTAGATGGCCAAAGGTACAAAGACATGCTGACGTCAAGGTTGAAAAGTGAACGACTAATGATTATTGAATAAATCTTTGGCAAGTCAGGTAGTTTCCAATTCATTGTTTTCTCTGGCAAGGTAGAGGAACGCATCTAATCATCAGCTGCTAGATCGTTAGAAATAATGTTTACCGATTAGAGAAATAAGGTCCCAGGAGTGAAAATAAAACCCATGTTAGGTACCTAGTTGCATCGCAGAGGAGAATAACAGGGTGACCGAGAGGAAACCTTTAAGGATACAACTATTAGGATAAAATTATGTGGGGAGAATGAAATAAAAGTCTGATTTCAAGGGGGAAAAAAATGGAGCAATGTAAGATTTCTGAGTGTTGAAGAGCTCATTCATGGAGTTTTAAATAGGATGGTGATGGATACTAAATTGCCATGTGCTTATATTCCACTGGACACGTTTTGTAAAATGCTCCAGCTTGACGAGCTATAAGAGCTATATGTGAAGTGAGGCAAATAATGAGATATTTATTAGCCGTTACCCATCAGATTGGGCCCAGTTCTGCTTTCTATCTTTGACAAAATTCCTTATTGTTTTCTATAGTCTTTGTAAAATGGGCTAGCTAGGTATAATGCAGTTGAAATACAATGAAATAAATAAACTACCTCAAAAAATTAAAAGACAATGTAGTTATTTTTTAAATGTTAATATTTGCAATGTGCTGAACATAACCTTTTCAACTCTGAAAGTTATGATAAAAAATTGAGATTTCTACTTTAAAAGTTGCAGCAGGACACAGTCTTTCCGATCCCGCCGGAGAGTGTGTGAAGGGAAGGGAAGGCCAGGAACCTGAAGGAGCTGGTGAGCGATATGCTGACATTGTACAAGAATATTCTTGGCAGCCTGGCTGGAACCTCAAGTCAAGAGAGAGGAGAAGGAAAGAGTCAATTGTGGACAGTCACATTCTGGGATAATACAAACGCATGAACTTCAGTGATTCAGGCTACGGACACAGGTTGGAAAAGTCTGTTGAGTGGGGGAAAAATAGGATTCCAGTTTCATAAAACTCAGGAACAAGCAAAGCTAGCATGGTCTATGGCTAAGCTGTTATTTAAAAGCAAGGGCACACGTTCACAGAATTCAAGATCGTGGTGCCTCCAGTACAAGAAACACCCGGCGACCTGGTGAGTCTCTAGTTCTCAGGACGGGGTGCTTGGTTTTATCACTCACTTTCTCAGCTTATCGAAATGCCAATTATTGTCACATCTTAGCTAACTCAATATATTCCCAACTTTTTATCTCAAAAAATGTCAAACATATGGGAACATTAAAAGAATAGCAAACGGACATTGATATAACCTTTGCCTACATTTCACAGTAGTTAATATGTTATTATTACTTTAAATCCTTCTTATATTTTCTGAGGAAATACATCACGCAAAGAACATCACCCTCTCCCAGCAGGTGTGGTTCAGGGGTTGAGTGTTGACCTATGAACCAGGTCATGGCTCGATTCCCAGTCAGGGCACATGTCCGGGTTTCGGGCTCGATCCACAGTGAGGGTGCAGGAGGTAGCTGATCAATGATTCTCTCTCAACATTGTTGTTTCTATCTCTCTCTTCCTTGTCTTTTCTCTCTAAAACAAAACAAAACAAAACAAAAAACATCACCCTCCACCCCCCAAGAAAATTAACAGTATTTCTCTAGTAGCATCCACTTCATACTCAGAATTCTCCAATTGTCTCAGAGTTGATAGCTTTTTAAATACCAGCATCCAATCAAGGTTCATAAATTGCATTTGGTTATTATGAATTTTGGCCTCTCTTTATTCTAGAATAGCAGCCTCTGTTTGTTACACTGACTTTTTAAGGCTTCAGGTGAATATTCTTATTGAAGGCCTCTTGACTCGATTTGTCTAAGTGTTTTTCTTTCTCTATTCTCTGTAGTTCCTATTGGTGATTAAAGTGCTGGGGTGAGGGAGGGAACCCATAAGAAGGGAAAAACAGTGCAGTTTATTGTATAATAGTGTTACATTTTTATGTAGTCAAATCTGTCCAGTTTCCTAAGCTTTTGGTTTTTATATTTTTTTTTAAAGAGTATTTGCAAAAAGTTTTTTTTTTAATGTATTTTATTGAATTTTTACAGAGAGGAAGGGAGAGGGATAGAAAGTTAGAAACATCGATGAGAGAAAGACATTGATCAGCTGCCTCCTGTACACCCCCTACTGGAGATGTGCCTGCAACCAAGGTACATGCCCTTGACCGGAATTGAACCTGGGACCTTTCAGTCCGCAAGCTAATGCTCTGTCCACTGAGCCAAACCGGTTCCGATTAGTTTTTATATCTTGACTAGGCCTGGTGCATGAAATTTGTGCATGGGGAGGGGGTTGTCCCTCAGCCCAGCCTGCACCCTTCAGGGATGTCCAATGCCCATGTAGGCCCAATACCACCTCATGGGCAGTTGGACATCCCTCTCACAATCCAGGACTGCTGGCTCCCAACTGCTCACCTGCCTGCCTTCCTGATTGCTCCTAACTGCTTCGGCCTGCCAGCCTGATCACTCCCTAACCATTTCCCTGCCAGCCTGATTGATGCCTAACTGCTCCCCTGCCAGCCTCATTGCTCCTAACTGCCCTCTCCTGAAGGCTTGGTTCCCCCTACCCCCAACTGCCTTTTCCTGCAGGCCTGGTCACCCCTAACTGTCCTCCCTTGCAGGCCTGGTCCCTCTCAACTGCCCTCTCCTGCTGGCCATCTTACGGTGGCCATCCTGTATTCACATGGGGCAGTCATCTTTGACCACATGGGGGCAGCCATTTTTGTGTTAGAGTGACAGTCAATTTGCATATTCCTCTTTTATTAGATAGGATGAGACAAGCCTTCTCTAGCTCAAGATCATTAAAATATTTCATATTTTCTAGTATTTTTGTACTACTATTTTTTAATGTATTGATTTGAGAGAGAGAGATTTGTTGTGTCCTGACAAGAGATCAAACTTGCTACCTTGGCACATCACAACACTCTAACCAACGAACTGCCTGGTCAGGGCTGTACTGATAGTTTTTACATTTGGCTTTAATCTATTTGGAATTTATTTTTGCACATGCTGGGTTAAGAGTCTATATATATTTTCCCCAAAACAATATCCAGTTGCCTCTCCCCATTTATTAGTTTATGTTTTCCATCTGTGTGAATTGTTATTTTTATCACATTTTAAATTCCCATATATCTATGGCCCATATATTTAGAATTTAGATATAACTCTGGTCTATTTGACACTTCTCACTCTAACACCTTACCTCTTTTTTAAAAAATAAATCTTTATTGTTCAGATTATTACAATTGTTCCTCTTTTTCACCCCAATAGCTTCCCTCTACCTGGTTCCCACCCCATTCTGCCCTTCCCTCACCCCTGCACTGTCCTCATCCATAGGTGTATGATTTTTGTCCAGTCTTCCTGCACCCCCCACACCACCTCCCCCACCTCCGAGAATTGTCAGTCCACTCCCTTTCTATGCCCCTGCTATTATATTCACCAGTTTATTCTGTTCATCAGATGTTTTATTCACTTGATTTTTAGATTCACTTATAGATATCTATTTGTTATTCCTAATTTTTATCTTTACCTTTTTCTTCTTCTTCCTCTTCTTAAAGAACACCTTTCAGCATTTCATATGATACTGGTTTGGCGGTGATGAACTCCTTTAGCTTTTTCTTATCTGTGAAGCTCTTTATTTGACCTTCAATTCTGAATGATAGCTTTGCTGGGTAGAGCAATCTTGGTTGTAGGTTCTTGTTATTCATCATTTTGAATATTTCTTGCCACTCCCATCTGGCCTGCATAGTTTCTGTTGAGAAATCAGCTAACAATCCTATGGGTGCTTTTTGTAGGTAACTAACTGTTTTTCTCTTGCTGCTTTTATTTTTTATTTTTTTCCTTTCCTTTTTAAAATTTATTTTTATTTATTTAAATTTAATAAATCTTTTTTTAAAATATATTTTTATTAATTTTTCACAGAGAGGAAGGGAGAGGGATAGAAAGTTAGAAACATCAATGAGAGAGAGACATTGATCAGCTGCCTCCTGTACACCCCCTATTGGGAATGTGCCCACAAGCAATGTACATGCCCTTGACTGGAATCGAACCTGAGACCTTTCAGTCCCCAGGCCAATGCTCTATTCACTGAGCCAAATTGGTTTCGGCTAATTTAATAAATCTTTATTGTTCATATTATTAAAATTGTTCTTGTTTTTTCCCCCATAGCTCCCCTCCACTTGGTTCCCATCCCACCCTCTGCCCTTACCTCCCCCCCATTGTCCTCATCCATAGGTGTATGATTTTTGTCCAGTCTCTTCCCGCACCCTCACACCCCTTTTCACCTGAGAATTGTCAGTCCACTCCCTTTCTATGCCCCTGATTCTATTATATTCACCAGTTTATTCTGTTCCTCACATTTTTATTCACCAGACTTTTAGATTCACCAGACTTTTAGATTCACTTGTTGATAGGTATGTATTTGTTGTTCATAATTTTTTTCTTCTTCTTCCTCTTCTTAAAGAATATCTTTTAGCATTTCATATAACACTGGTTTGGTGTTGATGAACTCCTTCAGCTTTGTCTAATCTGTGAAGCTCTTGATCTGACCTTCAATTCTGAATGATAGCTTTGCTGGGTAGAGTAATCTTGTTTGTAGGTTCTTGTTATTCATCACTTTGAATATTTCTTGCCTCTCCTGCCTGGCCTGCATAGTTTCTGTTGAGAAGTCAGCTGACAATACTATGGGTGCTCCCTTGTATGCAACTAACTGTTTTTGCTCTTGCTGCTTTTAATATTTGTCTTTTGCTCGCTCTTGAAATTTTAATTATGATGTATCTTGGTGTGGTTCTCTTTGGATTCCTTTTGTTTGGGGTTTTGTGCACTTCCTGGACTTGAAGTCTATTTCTTTCACCAGGTGGGGGAAGTTTTCAGTCATTATTTCTTCAAATAGATTTTCAGTATCTTGCTCTCTTTGTTCTTCTGGCAACCCCATAATTCTTATGTTGGTACACTTGAAGTTGTCCCAGAGGCTCCTTTACTATCTTCACATTTTTGGATTCTTTTTTCTTTTTCAGTTCAGTGTTTTTTGCTTCTTTGTATTTCAAATCTTTGACTTGATTCTTGCATTCCTCGTCTCTGTATAATATTTTTTATTTCAGTCAGTATAGGTTTAATTTCTAGTTGGTCTTTTTTTCATATCTTCAAGGGTCTTGCTAAATATCCACCATTTCTAGGAAATTCTTGAAAAACCTTATAACTGTGGTTTTGAACTCTATAATCAGTAGTTTGCTTTCCTCCATTTCTATTATTTGTGACTTGTTTCTTTGCTCTGCATTTTGGCTGCTTTCCTGAATTGATAGAGTGGCTTTGTGTGCTAGGTGTCCTATAGGGCTCAGTGGCTCAGCCTCCCCAGTTACCTGAGGTGGACACTCTTGGTAGACCCCTTTGTAGGCTGTGTGCATAGTCTTGTTGTAGTTAAGCCTTGATTATTGTTGGTATCACAGGTCCATTGGCTGTGGGGATCAACTGTGTCTACTGTGGGAGAACTGTGCTGGAGACACCTTTATGAGAGAAGACTTGCTTCAGTGGGACTTTGGTGCTCACTGATTCTGCCCCCTGGCTGTGTCCCTTAGGGATCTGAGGAGTTGTAATCTGGATGGTCCCACTCTGACCCCTGAGTACACTGGCTCTGGAATCTCCAAGGAAGTACTAATTTAGCCTCTGTCTGAGGTCACCCAGCAGGAGCTACAGAGAGGTCTGCAGATTCCTCTTCTTTGTTTGGGTTTTGAAGGTGCCCCAATGAGGCCCAGTTGTGAAGCAATACAAGCTGCTGTGGGGCCTTGGGTCTTCTTTTGGATGTTCTGGGTCTCACTGATTCAGCTGCAGTTTGTTAGGTAAGCTTAGAATTCAAAGGACCAGGCCATTCATATGCAAAAGACTCTGTGCTTGCTCAGCTTGGATGGGCCGGAATCTCAGAGTGGAGCAAACATCAATGGCCTCCTGTGCCCCAAAAGGCCCCTGGGTCTCAGTGTCGCATGGTAATCACTGCAAGCACCTTTGAGAGAAAGCCACCCTTGAGTTCAGCCTGCTTCAGACAGCCCAGTTTTTCTTCATATGGTCTGGGTCCCCAGAGTCTCACCCAGAACTGAAATTTAGAATAGTTGAGAGCTTTTGTCTCCTTCCTAATTGAGAAAGTCAGCCACATACTCAGTTGCCAGCCCTCTCCATGCATGCGCTTCCATACCTCTGCCTTCCTCAGCTCCTGTGAGTCTGTTTTCTTTCTTCTTTCTTTCTAGTTGTAGAATTTCCACTCAGACAGCCTGTAGTTGTGGGTGATGTCTGTTTTGTCTTTTAGTTGTATTTTTGAAATTGTTGTGCGAGGCAGCAGTTGAAGTGTTTACCTATGCTGCCATCTTTGTTTCTCCTCCATATTACCTTTAATATCTCTAGTTATCTTGGTATCTGGTATGGTAACTTCATTTACAATTTTTCTTAGCTAATGTGTTACATTTTCTCTTCCAAAGAAATTTTAGAATAATCCCTTCCAGTTATTTTGGAAAATCCATTTAGAATTTTATGGCAAATGTCTTGACTTTATAGGGTATTTTGGAGGAGGGGCAACATTTTTTTATTTTTTAAAAATTAAATCTTTGTTATTCAGATTATTACATTTGTTTCTCTTTTTTTCCCCTCCATAGCTCCCCACCACGTGGCTCCCACCCTTCCCTCTACCTTTACCTCCCTCCCGTTGACCTCATCCATAGGTGTATGATTTTTGTCCAGTCTCTCCCTGTACACCCCTCACCCCTTTCCCCCTGAGAATTATCAGTTCTCTTTCTTTCTGTGCTCCTGATTCTATTATATTCACCAGTTTATTCTGTTGATCAAATTTTTTAATTCACTTAATTTTTAGCTTCACTTGTTGATAGAAACGTATTTGTTGTTCATAATTTTTTATATTTTACCTTTTTCTTCTTCCTCTTCTAAAAGAGTACCTTTCAGCATTTCATATAATACTGTTTTGGAGTTGATGAACTCCTTTAGCTTTTTCTTATCTGTGAAGCTCTTTATCTGCCCTTCAATTCTGAATGATAGCTTTGCTGGATAGAGTATTCTTGGTTGTAGGTTCTTGCTATTCATCACGTTGAATATTTTTTGCCACTCCCATCTGGCCTGCATAATTTCTGTTGAGAAATCAGCTGACAGTCGTATGGGTGCTCCCTTGTAGGTAATGAACTGTTTTTCTCTTGCTGCTTTTAATATTCTCGCTTTGTCTTTTGCTCTTGGTATTTTAATTATGATGTGTCTTGGTGTGTTCCTCTTTGGATTCCTTTTATGTGGGGTTCTGTGTGCTTCCTGGACTTGTAAGTCTATTTCTTTTACCAGATGTGGGAAGTTTTCAGTCATTATTTCTTTAAATAGGTTTTCATTATTTTGCTCTCTCTCTTCCTCTGGCACCCCCACAATTCTGATGTTGGTACGCTTGAAGTTGTCCCAGAGGCTCCTTACATTATCTTCACATTTTTGGATTCTTTTCTCTTCTTGCTTTTCCAGTTGTGTGTTTTCTGATTCTTTATATTTCAAAATTTTAACTTCATTCTTGCCATCCTCTAGTCTGCTGTTAGGTCTCTGAATAATATTTTTTATTTCAGTCAGTGTATGTTTAATTTCTAGTTGGTCCTTTCCCATCTCTAGTTGGATCTTTTTCATCTCCTCTTGGGACTCGCTAACTTTATCTAACTTTTCTAGGATATTCTTGAAAAACCTTGTAAGTGTGGTTTTGAACTCTATATCCAGTTGTTTATTTTCCTCCATTTCTTTTGTTTGTGATCCCTTCCCTTGTCTCGGCATTTTCACTATGCTGGGAGAACTTCTGTGTTGGATTCAGCCTTATGATACCAGACTTGCAAAACTGCAAAAGCCTCTCTGTTGAGCTTGGGATGGGTGGAGTCTCAGGGCTTAAAGGTCTGCCTTGCCTTCTGTTCAACCCCACACTCCAAGGCCCCTGAGTCTCATGTGACTGGGTAATTGCTGGAGCCATCTCTGTGCGTGCACACGCTCTCTTGCAGTGCCTTTAAACCGCTGCCCCTCCAGCTGAGTCTGGATCCCCAGGGTTTTGTCCAAAATGGGGGTTTAGTGGAGTTGGGAGGATCTGTCTCCCGCCCACTCGTGAAAGCCAGTGGCACAATCAGCAGTTGGTCCTCTGCGCGCAGTGCTGTGTGCACCACCAGACTTCTGATCTTTGGCGACTCTCCTAAATTTCCATGTACTTCTCCCTTTTCATAGTCCAAACTCCCTGCTATGAGTTTCGGCTGGATCTGGGGTTTAGTGTCGTAGGATAAGGGGTTCAATGCTGTTGGGAGTCTCCGTTTCCCTCCTACCAGAGAAAGCCAGCCAGATTCTCTGGCACCCGTTCTCTCCACGCTAGCGTCTCCGTACCTCAGCTTTTTGCCGCTCCTCTGGGTCTCTGTGAGCCCCTCTCTTTCCTTCTAGTTGTAGAATTTCCACTCAGTCAGCTTTCCTGTGGTTTTGGATGATGTCCGTTCTGTCTTTTAGTTGTAGTTTTAAAATTATTGTACGAGGCAGCAGTAGGGTTTATCTATGCTGCCATCTTGGATTCTCTCTCAAAGGGGCAACATTTTTATAATACTGAGTCTTACCATGCAGGTTCAGAGTCTGTATTTCCTGCTATTCAGATCTTGTCATGTTTCATAAAGATTGTTAATTTTTTATATAGGCTTCATGCATACCTTACATAGGTTAATACCTAGGAATTTAAAAATATTGATTGCTATTATAAATGGGGGCTCTTTTTTTACATGACAATTTCTAGTTGTTTAATAGTGATGTTATCAGAATGCAATTGATGTTTTATGTGGGGTTTGAGTCCTCTTTTCTAATATTTATACCTTTTTTTCCTTGTCTTATGCACACTGGCTAGACACTTCACTGTAATATTGAATAGGAGTGCTAATGATGCATACATTTGCTTTCTTCCTGACTTGAACGGGAATGCTTCTCTTTGTTTTTAATCTTTGGTTGCATCAGGTTGAAATTGAACACGAGTGCACACATGCAAGATCACTCCACTTGGATGCAGCCATCACATTTTAAGGGTTCTTGGGCCTCAGGTCAATTTCTAGCCTTGCTTTTTCAAATAAGTTGCATGACCTTGGGCATGTTTCCAGAACACGGATGCAATTTCTGGAGCTGTGGCAGCCATCTTTCCACTGTGAGGTGGCTTGCCAACAATAGTGGAACAGCATGAAATAACCTAATCTTAAACTAATAATAACACTGCTGAGCCACAGCACCAGCCCCAACTCTGTGCCTCTAAATATTTTTTTCTGTCCTAAAATTAAATGTCTTTAATACATAATCCTTTGTTCCTTGAGTATTTTACTATGTGTGGCCCAAAGCATTCCTAACTATACAACACCCCGGTACCTACCCAGCAGTGGACATAAGATTCTAGAACTCAGCAGAGAGGCAAGACTAAAAATGTCAGTTTGGAAGTCAAGGGCAAATACTGAAAGTCCTGGGCCTCGAAGTCATCATTCGGGAAGGTCCTGGGGTGGAGAGTATACTAGGTCAGGAACTGAGTCCTGGGACTCCTAACATTCAGGAGTCCAAGAGGAGGAGCAGCCGCCAGCAAAGGAGACCAAGAGGGACAACAGAGAATGGTGTGTGTGTGTGTGTGTGTGTGTATGTGGGTGCACAGACACATACAAACACTAACGACCTCTGCTCTGGGGTCACATCCTACGTGTCTACACGCTGCTCTGCCACTTAAATTTTTTATTTGACAGGATATTATGGATATCTTCTCATGTCAGTGCAGGTAGTCTAAGTTGTTCTTTTGATGGCTACTATTAGTCTACTCTATGAATAATTCTATAATTTATGAGTCATACATTTAAAAAGACTTCCATCCTGTTGCTTAATACATAGAATTGGTTCAATAAAATGTTCACAAATGAAAGGTGAATGGAAAGCTTAAATGAAACAGAGTTCCATTAAAATAACAGAAGTGTCCTGCCCTCGCCGTTTGACTCAATGGATAGAGCATTGGCCTGAGGACTGAGGGTTGCAGCCCACGAACCTCCATTGCAGGCTCAAACCCTGGCCCCTGGCGTGTATGGGAGGCAACCAATCACTGTGTTTCTCACATCCATGATCCTCTCTCTCTGTCTCTCTTCCTCCCTTCTACTCTCTCTAAAAAATCAATGGAAAAGTATCCTAGGGTGAGGATTAACAACAAACAAACAAAGAAATAGAAGTATCCTGAAAGAGGAACCGGGTTTTGTACAATCCCGGTGAGGGAGACTTTCTCAGCACAGCACTAAGGCAGTCACCTGTCTATTATCATAAAGGTAAGACCATGTTGATGGCATAGTGTTAAAATTCTGTACATTAAAAACCGTAACATTAAAAAAAGAAACAATGAGAAAAGTTTTATAATGTGTGCTGTGTAAAAGGTAAATACCCTCCACATCTACACATAATTGAGAAAAAGGTCAAAACAGTTCTCCAAACGAAAAGTGAGCAAAGAGTGTGCAGGGGCAACAACAGCAAAATGCAAATGGCCATTAAACATATAACATTTTAACCCCAACAGTGTTCAAATGTGGATCGACTCAGAGGTCCTGCTTTTGCCTTTCAAATTGGAAAAGCACATAAAGTAAATGTTAGCACCATGTTGGTGGAATGCTGGGAACCCGGCAGCCTCTTTCCCTCCCGGCTGGGGAGTGTTTAAATCTTATTAGCTTTTTTCTGACGTGAGAAGTTGTTCATGCTCATTTAAGTTTAAAGAAGTAGGTTATCATGACAATTAAGGGCTCTGTGTGATTATTGATTGGATCTCGGATGAGAGGAAAATCAGCTATAAAAGACATTATTGGGACAATTGAGGAGATTTGAATATGGACTGCATATTATATCACAGCCATGGGAACTGCCTGGGGAGTGATAATGGTCTTGTAGTTACGACAGAGAAAGTCCTTGTGCTTATTTATTTAAGGGTGAAAATCATGATGCTGGTAATTTACTTCCAAGTGGTTCAGCATAGTGTGTGTGTGTATACATTACCTATTTATATCTACCTTCTAACTGTCTATCCATCATCTATCAAGCATCTTTTAGTCATCTATCACCTACCTATCCTTTATCTACTATAGTCTGTCTATCTATCTATCTATCTATCTATCTATCTATCTACCTACCTACCTACCTACCTATCTTCCTTCCTTCCTTCTAGGGTCACCAATATGTTAAAGTGTTAACAATTGGTGAATACAAATGAGGCATCTCTGAGTATTCACTGAAATACTGTTTTTTAACTCTTCTGTAGGTCTGAAAAATTTCAAAATACACATGTGAAGTTTTTCAAATAGAAGTACCTTTGTATGTTTTAGAAGCTGAACGGACACAGATTCAATTGTGAAGTGCCTGTCTCAGGGGCGGGGGGTTGGTAATTAACCATTTCATCTTCTTTCCTTACTTTAAAAATAGCTATAGA
The DNA here is from genome assembly GCA_004026805.1 of Lasiurus borealis. Lineage (NCBI taxonomy): Eukaryota > Metazoa > Chordata > Mammalia > Chiroptera > Vespertilionidae > Lasiurus > Lasiurus borealis. Next base: position 17,714 of record PVJN01027680.1, read on the forward strand.
AGTAATACATGTTCAGTTAAATCAGAAAAAATCAAATAAGCAGAGAGCAAATTAAAATCAAGATTAATCTCAGAGAGAACACCTGTTACCATTTGTTTTTGGGAGTGTTTCTATGCATATACACACAAACATGTATGTCCGTCCAATATTATTTTTCTTGTTAAAACAGGACTTACGGCATACATACTATTTGACAACTTGCTTTTTGCACACTCGCACTGAGCTTTATAAACATCTTTCTACCTCCTGAAAAATGTTTATTGCCTGTATATATTGGGGGATCTCAGTGCTATGGATTGCACTGCTTATTCAAATGCCCCCAAATTTCCGTGATAATGTAAGTTCTTTCCAAATATGAACTAATTTAATCCTCACCACCCTCCAAGGTGAATATTGTCATTACACCCATTTTACAGATGAGCTCTCCGAGGACCTGGGAAACCCAGACGATCTGTGTGTACAGTCCACGCCTGAAGCAAGCCAACCAAGCGGTGTTGGCAGCGAGCATAACATTAGGTGGGTAAAAGGTAACGTGATAGCCCCGCTCTCTGGAGACCAACATTTAGGGCAACTCCTGATCTTCAGGGAGTCCTTTACCCGAGGGGGGTTCCGCAAAGCCGAGACGAATGGAGTGGAATGAAAGCGACCAGGTCTCGGTGAATTTCAGAAGCCCACACCACTGGGTCACAGGCCCCAGGCCACTCTGTCCCCCCAGCCTCCTCCCCACCTGCCCAAGCTTACCTGGATAGATTGCCCAGTGTGGGCAGCCGTGTGGGTACCTGCTGAGTATTTCGCCAGGGATGGCCTTGCATACAAATTAATCACACAATTCCTCAGCCAGGCTCAATGCAATGCCAAGTTCCCATCATCCCTGCTAGTGTGTGTGTGGTGTGTATGTACACGTGTGGGATGTGTATGTGTGTGTGGTGTTTATATGTATGATGTGAATAAGTATGTATGTGCATGTGGAATGTATATGTATGGTGTATCTATGTGTGGTGTGTAGAATGTGGAATGTAATTTGTATGGTGTGTATATGTATGGAGTATATATGTATGGTGTATATATGTGGGTGGTATATGGATGTGTGGTGTGTAAATGTGTGACCTGTGTGTGGAGTGTATTTGTACAAGGTGTATATGTGGTGTGTGTGTGTGTGGAATGTGGAGTGAATGTGTATGGAGTGTATATGTATGGTGTGTATATGTTGGTGTATGTGTGGAATGTGGGGTGTATATGTATGGAGTATATGTGTGGTGTGTGTGTGTGAAATGGGAAGTATAATTTGTATAGTGTTTATGTATGTGTGGAGTGTATATGTATGGTGTGTATATGTGTGTGGTGTGTGGATGTGTAGTGTGTTAATGTGTGACCTGTGTATGGAGTGTATTTGTACAGGGTGTATATGTGTGGTGTGTGTGTGTGGAATGTGGAGTGTAATTTGTATGGTGTGTATATATATGGAGTGTATATGTATGGTGTGTGTATGTGGGTGGTATGTGGATGTGTGGTGTGTAAATGTGTGACCTGTGTGTGGAGTGTATTTGTATAGTGTGTATATGTGTGGTGTGTGTGTGGGATGTAGAGTGTAATTTGTATAGTGTGTATATGTGTGGAGTGTATATGTATGGTGTGTATATGTGTGTGGTACGTGGATGTATGGTGTGTGTACGTGTGGCCTGTGTGTGAAGTGTGGCGTGTGTGGGAGTGGTGTGCCCTTTGTACTGCGGTAAATGAGGCTCCTTCCCTCCAGTGCTGAGAATAAACAGATCCTGAAAGTGAGAGTAGCTGGAGATTGGTCAATACCATATGCAAATAAATAAGTGCTAATTGCCTGCAGTGTCTCTGGGTGTCAGGTGCGGTTATCGGACCACATTTATGGGCCAATTAGGCGCCTTACCGGACTTGAGCAGTGATAAATGGAGGCTTGGCGGCTTCTCAGAACGTGCTGGGCAGCGGGGCGGGGGACTTCCTGGGCTCATTGCTGGAGAGCACGAAGGCTTTGTCCCTGCACTGCTGCGCTGTGAACCGTGTGCCCCGTGCACCCGCAGGTGGGGGCAGGTCAGGGCACCAGGGGACCCTGCAGGCTTGGGCTGGCACGGGAATGGCAAAGGCCCGAGAGAGCCCTGCTTATCAACAAGCAGATGCTGGCCGTGGCACAAGGGCCAACACTGTAGTTTCCACTGAACGACCTGGGCTCAGCGGGGGAAAGACTGCCTGGTGGGAAGTGGTGAGGCCCCAAGTGCCCCTGGGGCATTTCCTGCCTCAGCCCGTCACAGGTGGAAAGAGGTTTGGTTTCCTGAAAAGCAGAAATTCCCTAAGAAAATGGTTGGTGTCACTGCACCCTCTGCGCCCAAGTGCCCCTCCTCTGGCAGAGCAAGGCCACAGGTGGGCCGGAGCCCCAGTGAGGTGCAGGAGGGGAACTGTCTCAGGGAGAGAGGCCCAGCAGAGGTCGAGGAGCTGGCAAGTGCAGGGGCGGGGCCAGATAGGCAGCTGCTCAGAGGACAGGACGAGTCTCATCTGAGAGGAGGAGGAGTGAGCCATGGAGAGCAGGGCCTTCCCAGGAAAGGGAAGGAAGGTGGACAGAGTCAAGAGCAGGAAAGAGGCCAGTGATGTCTGGTGAGGGGAGGGAGGCATGGAGAGGGAGAGGAGGGTTGGCATCTGAGTGAATTTTACCTCCTTTATACTTTTCTAATTTGGGGGGCAAAGGTATGATATCCAGAGTGGGAAAAAAGGAGATCTACAGTTATTTATATGAAAGTAATACAATCCTATATAATAAAGAGGTAATATGCAAATTGACTATCACACCCTTGCACAAGATGGCCACTCCCATGTGGTCAACGATGGCTGACCCCATGTGGTCATAAGATGGCTGGCAGGAGAGGGAAGTTGTGGGCGACCAGGCTGGCAGGGGGAGGCGGTAAGGGGTGACCAGGCCAGTAGGAGAGGGCAGTTTGGGGGGGACCAGGCCAGCAGGGAGGGCAGTTGGAGGTGACTGGGCTGGCAGGGGAGGACAGTTAGGGGCAATTGGGCTGGCAGGGGAGCAGTTGGGCATCAATCAAGCTCGCAGGGGAGTGGTTAGGGGGTGATCAGGCTGGCAGGAAGAAACGATTAGGGGCAATCAGGCAAGCGAGTGGTTGGGAACCAGCAGTTCTAGATTGTGAGAGGGATGTGCGATTACCAGTTTAGGCCCGATCCCTGTGGCTGGCAGTCGGCCATCCCTTGAGGGGTCCCAGATTGGAGAGGGTGCAGGCTGAGCTGAGGGATCCCCACTCCCCAGTGCATGAATTTTGTGCACTGGGCCTCTAGTTAATAAATAATAATACAAGAATAAGCTGTGTTTTGAAAACTCACAATTGTGAACCTATTTTGCCCTTCCCTGTATTTTGTCTGAGAAAAAAATTCATGATATTAATAATAATAGTATTATTAGCATCCATCAATGGTTTTATTTCTGGGGCAGAAGCAGCAGCGGGAACTTCCAGACCTCTTGGAGTTTTTTGTGAATGAAGAAGTCTGAAGACATGTAACTTAACTTTGCCCTTGAGCCATGAGTGGCCCGTGTGCTCCGAGCCCTCATTGCATGTGGATGCCAGGCTAAGCATGATCCCTCTTGTCAGCAGCCGAAGCCCCCTGTGCTCATGTGGGAACAGAAACCCAATGGTCATTCATGACATCCCTCCCTCCCCGGCCCCCCGCCTTGCCCTGCCAAGAAACCACAAAACCCTGCAACGGAGGCGGTGTAGCCATAGTCTTTCTTTATTAGAAAGAGGCCTCTACTCTAGCCACCTCTTCCATTACTTTACACTTTTGTCTTTTTTTCTCTGTTTTCCCCTTAGAATACTGTACAGCTGACACAAAAATCCCAAGGCAGGAAAATACAAACTGGCATATTTAATCAAAACAAGGTCATATGGAGCAACAAGCAAAATGAAATGTCTGTCGATGGTTTTAATTACAGTACAAACAATATAAATAAAGCGTCACTGAGGCATTGTGAAACATAAACTTGCTGAATGAGGTAATATAAAAACAACCGGAACCCAGAAGACAACCACCTGGGGACCCGGGCTGCTCCCCCGCTTCCTATGCACGGCTATTTACAGAACCGGGAGCCCTGCCGCCAGCCCCGCCCCCTCCCAGGCCGCCTCTCGGTTGTCACCTTTGACCTGCTGGGGCTGTGGGTCCAGAAACACACCTGCGGCTGAAGAGGACCCTGGGCAGAGTCCGGGGCAGCAGAGTGGTCCCCGGAGCCACGTGGTGTGTTTGTGGCAGGCGTGGCCCACTCCTCCAGCCCGTTCCCTCGGATCAAGTGCACACGGCACCCTCCTCAGCATGCAGATGCCCAGGCCGGACAGGGTGGCAACATCCAGAACGTGATACGGATTAGACACAAAAGCCTGGGCGGGGGAGGGACACTGGGTGCTTTTTACGGTCCCACAGGCATCGTTTCTAACATCAAGAGGCGTGGCCCGTGCTGGAGCAGTTCCTAACGTACCGCTGTCTGTCTGCTGCAATGGCCCCAATCCTCACTCCAGTCCTCCTGTCACCCCAATCAGTGGGGGGCAGGCTGCCAGGACCCCAGGGGTGGGGCCGGGAGGTGCAGGGTGGGCTCCCAGGGAGCTGACTCCCAGTCTGGCCACAGGTCACCCACCGTGGGCCCGTCCTCTGACCGCCCACTCCCAAGGACCCAGGCCAGACAGACATTGCCCGGCGACTCTGGAATGTCAGGCCGGGAGCCCATCACTCGGGATTTCTATGCACAGGTGTGATGACGGGGTGGGAGGAGACCCAGGAAGTCCGCCTTGCGCCCCAACTCCTCTAACTCACATGAACCACCATCACTGAGAGAGCTTTGCAGGGGTGTGCGAGCTGCTTTTCCAAGATGTGGAACCATCTCCGACACCAGCTTCCCAGCCGCTGTGTTCACCCACTGGCTCGGGAGAGGAGGGCAGTGTGATTCAGGGGCAGCTGTTCCCGACCGCCGGGGTGGCAAGGGGGCTTGTTCCACTGGGAGAGTCCCCAACACCTTGACTGTTCCCTTCTTTCACCTGCATCTCCAGACCATGGCCCCACACCTCCCACTGACACAACTCCAGATCTGTCCGCTCGCACGGCTGCATCTCCACTCCCTAGAGGAGCCACATGCCAGGTCACAACGGAAAACTGGCCCTGCGCCGACCTCCTGCACACTCACAAGGCATCTCGCTTGCACACACACCTGCCTGGAGGCCCGAGTCTGCCCAACCAGGCGGCGCACCCGACACCAGCAGCTCCAGTGCCACCGCAGGCCCTGGGACACACCGCCTGCCCGCCCCTGCCCCGCAGTCCTTGGGATGGGAGGAGGGCCTCCGAAAAGAGCGCTTTATCCACCAGAACCCAATGGTGGAAGCGAGGTGGGGACAGGTTTTCAAATCTATGGTCGCTGGTGGAACCAAAATACTTCCAGGACCTGGGAGGTCTGAGAATCACGGATTACAGACAGACATTTTGGTTTCACAGAATCCCTTCCTGATGAAATGTCCCTTAATTTCAACTTGGACCCAAATTGAAAAACCCAAACTGGGGAAAAAGTGTCCACCTGTCTTTTTAAAAAGCAGCAGACACCCAAAATCAAAGAGGGAATCCATCGAACTTGTTCAAAGAAAGATTGAAGGACAGTATTTCCTCTCTAAGGGGAAGAGCACGTGTTGTGGAAATAACGCATAAACTGTTATGTTCTCTGGTGAGGGGAGAGGTAAGGGTCTCACAGGCCGCGCTGACCGGGTGGCACCGTCTGTAGTGACGGAGGTGGCGGCACCCTGGGCTCAGAGCCTCCCTCCCGCAGTGACGTCTGCGTCACCCCAGGGCTCCTCGCGCTCCCTGGGGAGGAATCGGACCCAATGACTGAAAGGTGGACCCCAGCGCAGGAGGACACAGGGCAGCGGGCAGAGCCGCCTCCCGGCAGGCCAGGTGGGTGGCGGGCCCGCCCAGGAGCAGCACACCTGGGCCCTGGCCTGGCCGCCCGGCGTGTGGTCCACACCCGGCTCCCTGACCGCAGCTTCCCAAGGAGAGCACGTGGGGTTCCAGGCGGGAAAGACATGGTCGCGATGGCCGAGAGCGAAACGCAAGAACTGATGCCAAAGGCCCTGTTTTGGCTTTTTGGTGAAGGAAGGGGGTGAAAACCACGTGGCCACACGGCCCGCCAGGTGCGAAGCCCGCCCACAGCGGAGGAGGGGGCAGAAACGAACTGTCATCCCCGTGGAAGAAAGACGCGCCACTTCCGCCCATTCTATCCGAATCCCTCCCGCTGCTGCTTCTCAATGTGTGTGCTTGAAGGACAGGAGTTTAACTGAGGGGAGTTCCAGAAAAGTCACACTGGCCCTGTGGGCACAGTGTGTTTGTGAGTGTGTGTGTGTGGGTGCACTGTGTGTGTGGGTGCAGTGTGTGTGTGTGCAATGTGTGTGTGTGTGTGCAATGTGTGTGTGCGCACGGTATGTGTGTGTGGGCACGGTGTGTGTGTGGGCAGTGTATGTGTGCGCACACATGTGCATCCAGAGACAGAGGAGGGGTGGGGGGCGGGAAGCAGCCCACGGAGGTGACGGATCTGCTTCCGATTCTGGGACCTCACACACTCTGAGAGCAGCTACATGTTGCCAGGCTTCTGGGCCTCCCTAGGCGGGAATGTGGACGTCTTCCCTGTTTCCAGAACATTCTAAATGCAAGGAGAAAGGCTTGGCAGAGTTGGAGCCATGGGGACCCAAGTCAATCCACGAGCGAAGCTGGGAGGAGGGGGATGGACAGGACCGGGGGGCAACTCGAGGGAGAAGATGCGATCGGCAGGTGCAGGCACGAGACAAGTGAATGGTCGGGCGGGCAGCCCCGGGAGGTGCTGCCGGGAGGGAGAGGAGACAGCGAGGGCGGCAGAGCCCGGAGCCACACCTGCCAGCCAGGGCGCCCTCCGCAGGCTCCGGCGTTCAGAGGAGGTAGAAGGACCCGGAAGCGAGGACCAGACAGGAGTGTGACACAGTGGCCTCTCGGCGCCCAGAGGTGGCAGCTGAAGGGAGGGGCTGTCCACGCCAGCCACACAACAACCAGCAGGGGAGTGAGGGGTCGTCTTGGGCCTAAGGCAACACTAGGCGTGGCACGAGGCAGGGCTCCACCCTTGCTTTGCCTCTGGAAAATCAACCTCGGACTGGAGAGACGGAGGGCACATTTTGGTAATGGGGCTGCCGAGATGGTAACCGGGCAGTTTGGGCTCTTCCCCTGGGGGAGAGGGCCTTCGGGGGCAGAGGCCTCAGAGCAGCAACAGGCTCAGCGGCTCAAAGGGAGGCGGGTACGGGTGCATCACCAACTCCGGAGGACACGGTGCCGGCGTGGGCAGCGCTCCGGGCCTGTGCTCCGGCTTTGGTCCTACCCACCTCTCAGTTCTTACTAAACACACCCATCTCTGCTCCCCTTCACCACGCTGGTTGGACATGTCACCACACCTGGCAAGGCCACCCAGTGCCACAGACGAGGAAAGAGTGCGGGAAGCTGTTGGTGCGCCCGAGGCTGCACAGGTGTGACAGCGAAACTGGTGACCCTGGTTAGCTGTCTTTCTCACTGGGCCTGTTTTTCCCCCAGGGGGTTGGGGACAGCATCTTTGCATATATGGGGACTGACCCTGAACATGTGAGGACCCTCTAAGCTGGGACAGACCGGGGCCTATGCTGGATGGCAGAGGCCGGTGCAAGCGGACTCATCAGGCCAGACGAGACGCCAGGAGAGGGGCGGAAAGAGCCGAGGGCCTGCACTGCCCAACTCAGGGCCCCGCAGGGAGGTGATGACCTGGCACGCCAGCCCCAGGCAGGTCAGGAAGAGCTGCCCTCTCTGCGCCCTGCAGCCCGTGACCAGCAAGCACTGCCGCCGTCACCACCGCCGGGAATAGTCACACGCAGCGTGTGCTCACCAGACAACAGGAAACTGCACCCCCGTGAGTGAGCACGCCCCTCACTCACCCTCAGACTGCTCACCTCCTGGGAGGACAGAAAATGAAAGGGACAGGGGACCTCGACTAGGGTTCTGGGCTTCGGAAACCATCTGTCCACCCTGGTCCGGGTCAGAATCAAGGCTACTTCCTCTGCAGGGTTTTCTCTGCCACGAAGGAACCCTGCGAGGCCACCCTCACGCGTGGCCACCCTCACGCGCGGCCACCTGCCCTTCTCCAGCGGGCGGCTTCTCCTCCAAGGGAAACCGTGAATTCTGAGCAGGAAGGGAGTGGGGATTCTCACGTCATCGTCACTTCATAGAACGCACAAGGAGACACACGATGGAAACTCAGGCCCGTCCCACACTGGTTCTTCCCGACATCAGCCTGGCCCTTGCTGCCTACCCGGGGGGTTAGTGAGGTTTTCTAGTCTGATCCCGAGATACCAACATGAGCTACCAGTCACCTGGGCCGGGAAACACAACCCGGGGACCCACGAACGCCTTTCTTCTGTTGCCCAGACTCAGGAAAGCAGACTGCTTCCCGGACCCACCACCATCGCCAAAAAGCAGAAGGGAGGCCCGGTTCCCTAGGGAGGACCTGTGAGGTCCCCGTGCTGGAGGGAGGCAAGGGGGAGGAGAGCCAATCTAGCATTCAGGTCATGAAAGGCGGTGAAAAAAACATGTCATTTGGGAAAATATTATATTATAAACACATATAGTAATATGTACATACTCATATACATCCCCCAGAGCAAGCCTTACCAGGAACCCCTTCCTCTCAAAAGAAGGCTTCACTGTGATAAAGCGTCCCTACAGTGGGAACTCACTACGATGAAATAATTTAAGAATCTCATTTATACTCTATCTGTGCTCACTACGTACAGTCTGTGCTAGCGGCTGCGTGGAGGCTACTGTGCGGAGCTGGGCCAGGGCAGTGCTGCTCCTTCAAAAACAGGCAACGGCTCTTTGCCTCGTTCCTGTGTAACAGGACCGCGCGGCGATGCACACGGCGCTGAACTCGGCCTGCTGTCTGTGCCTGCCCTTTCTGGAAACTGCCACGTTCCACAGAGCCTTGCCCACGAAACACCAACCTACATATAACTTCTGTATAAAGCTTTATTTCTTTTTCCCCATCTACTTTAATTTTTTTCTTTTAAAGTGAAAGAAGAGGAGAACCTCTTACAAAATAGAAGGTTTCATAGAGGAGAGCAAGGAACGTCCTGGCCTAGGTCAGCCCGTGTCCCCTTCCACGTGCCAACCCTCTTCCCCTGGGCACACCCTGCCCCCTTTCCTTTTGAACCGAGGGTGTCCGGATTTGCGTTACTGTGTTTAGCTGCCACTCGGGGGGGTGGGGGGTGGGGGGTGGCTGAAGCCTGCAGGAGCCTGATCCCAGGAAGACACTCAGGGGCTGTACTGACATTAACGGCCTGGCCAACCAAGTCAGCCTTAGGGATTCCTGTGGGCCAGTCTGTGCCATGGAACCGCCGGTGGGGGTTCCCGTCTCCCGCTGCCAAGCGCCGGGTCTGGCATTTGGAAAATCACGCCCTGCCTGGCAGAGCCCCTCCCCCGGGCCAGCAAAAGCGCTCTCAGATCTAAGTCACGCTTCCCACAAGGAGGGCTCACACGCCCCCTCCCCCCTCTCTAATAGGCTTGGGCCTTTCTTTCCCCCCTCTTTTCTCGATTTTAATAAGCAAATTGCACTACCATCTTATTCTGATGCGCCCCCTTTTCAAAGCTGTATATCACGTTAATGGAAGTGTTTACCGCTGCGAACACTCTCCATGTACAATGATCTGTAACCCGCTTATCTCAACTAGTTGCACATTATTAGTTCACATCCAGTTCCATTTATAAATTAACAGAGGTGCCATTCGTCTGTACAAAAATCAATGCATATTTATGAACTTCTTTTATTCCAATACATTTCCACACATCTCATCTGAAGACAGAACACAGGAGCCTGGGTGACTTGGGCAGTGTGGCCCGGGAGTGACTGAGACCCAAGACATCCACCTTGGCAAAAGGACATAAAATCTCTCTCCTGTTCAGGGGGTGGGGTTGGGGGTGGGGAGATAGCTTTTTATGCATTTACTGGGTTTCCTGAATGCACCCGAAATGTCACCGTTAGCTGAAATTCGTGACTTCCTCTGGAATTTCTGAGTTGCTCTTATTTATTTTTCCCATTTTGTTTTTGCACCAAGGAGACT
>PVJN01027681.1:0-27876 GCA_004026805.1 Lasiurus borealis
TGAGTTTACTGGTGGCATCACTGGTGTTTATTTTAATTATTTCCTTTGAAGTGTATATACATATTCCTTTGTATGTGTCAAATGTTACACAATAAAAATATTAAAGATATCTGGCTAGCAATATATATATGCAACTAGCTTTGACTATATAAATATGAGTAAAGACATTTGCTGACATATATGCAAATACGTACTTTGCATCTAAAAATTCATAAGCAAAAGTTAGCCTGACAATTTGAAATATATTAAATTTCAAGATTTAATTTAGGTAGGAATAGATACTCAGATTCATATTTATTCCCAGTTCCTCAAGTGCTTCCCTTCTCATTTTTTGCTATCTATCAAACTACAGGCAAAAACATTGTAAAGTATACAAGAAAACTTAGTAGCTAATTTTTCTTCCTAAAGTTTACTTAAAGTGTGATTTTAACTTTATTTCTTGTTTGAAATAAAGTTTATTTCTTCTTTCTCTTCATCAGAAATAATTTTCTTAAGTAAAATATTATGGGAGGCGAAGAACAAAGGCTCCACATCAACCAACCTAAGGTTCCAATAAATGCTTTGCCATTTATTGATTTTGTGATTTCATGACAAGTTACTCAACTACTTCTAAGTTCACTTCCTTCATCTGTAAAATGAGGTGAGTAATACTACCTTCCTTGCTGAGTTGTGAAGACTAAGTAAGTAGAAGACCTATAATAAAAACAAATGTCTACAGTAACTTTAATCACAGGCCTGACAGCTAATGAACAGTCAATGCAAACATATAGTAGTTAAAGGCAGTAAAATCACTCTTAAATATCAAGGAAAAAATTACTTTAGTTTTTGAAGATTAAGACATCAAATGTATACTTACATTTCAGTTCTAGAAAGTATTAAAAGCTAAACACTCCCATTGCAGGGTTTCCTTTCTTGGCTCCCAACACTTCCCTTGAAGTTAAGAGGTTTTTTCTATAGGAAGAGCAAGGTGTGTGATAAACCTAATAACAAACATATCTATATTCGTTTTCCATGGCTTAAGACACATGACAGCTTAAACAAAGAAATAGTAACAAAAGAATGCTATGGAACTTTAAATTCTAAACTGGTCCCTACTATACGAGACAAAATCCTCCGTCCTTATAAACTTAGCATCCTATCTAATAAAAGAGTAATATGCAAATTGACCATACCTCCACTACACTCACAAGCCACGCCCACTAGCCAATCAGAGTGAATATGTAAATTAACCCAACCAAGATAGCTATGGCCACAAAGAGAGCAGGAGTGAGGCTTGGGTTGCCCCTGGTGATGGAGGAAGCCAAGCTTTCCACACACTTGCTGGTGCTTAAGGCAACAAAGTTTCAATGGCTGTATGAGCAGAAGGCTTGGCTCTGCTCCAGGCTACAAAGTTTCAATTGTAGAGGATAAATAAATTCCAGATACCAGGGCCTCCACTTGGGTCACCAGGAGGCATGGCTGGCCTGCAAACCACCACAGGCCCCTAGCCTAAGCCACCCCACACCCCGAGAGAACACCCACTCTGATTCAGGACACCTGTTAGGACAAACCAGCTGGCCCCCACCTGTGCACCAGGCCTCTATCCTATCTAATAAAAAACTAATATGCAGATTAAAAATCACTCCAACACACAAGATGACTGCCCCCATGTGGTCACAAGATGGCCACCCAAGATGGCCAGCAGGAGAGGGCAGTTGGCAGGGACCAGGCCTGCAAGGGAGGGCAGTTGGGGGTGATCAAGCCAGCAGGGGAGGGCAGTGAGGGGTGACCAGGCCCACAGCATAGGGCTGTTAGGGGCAAATAGGCTGGCAGAGGAGCAGTTAGGCATCCATCAGGCTGGCAGGGGAGTGGTTAGGGGCTGATCAGGCTGGCAGGAAGAAGCAATTAGCGGAAATCAGGAAGGCAGGCAGGTGAGCAGTTGGGATCCAGCACACCTAAATTGTGAGAGGGATGTCCAACTGCCCGTTTAGGCCTGATCCTACCTGGATCAGGCCTAAACGGGCAGTTGGACATCCCTCAAGGGGTTCAAGATTGGAGAGGGAGAAGGCTGGGCTGAAGGACACCCCCCCATGCATGAATTTTGTGCACTGGGCCTCTAGTGTGTGTGTGTGTGTGTGTGTGTATGCAAGAATATCTTTCGCTTTTAGTATCAAACCCATCCTATTATCTGCCTCAGCAGAGTGGATTAAAATAATTCAATTGTCAAACAAGAAAAACAACAAAAACCCATGTAATGGTGGCCTTGGTAGTGACAAAAGAGAAATCTCAACGATTTAACAATATTCCATACTTGAAAAAATTAATTCTCAATTGGGACATCACATAAAATAAATGTGCAAAATACTATTTATTCTTTTTATTCCAATATTGCAAATATTTATAGAAAATTTTAATTATTATTTGTAAAGTTTCTACTTCTGTTACCAAATATAATCATTTTCTCCATGCTTTATGTACATTGTAATTTTGCAGTGGTTAACTGTGAGTTATCTTAAATTTGCCTAAGGGAAAAGTATAACCATTGAATCAGAAACATTTAGTGTGGTTGCAACTAACAGTCTTTTTTTTTTTCTGATAGAGAAGTGACTTTTCTATTGACTAAGAAATCAGAATGAGAAAACACACACACACACACACACACACACACACACACACACACACAGCTAAAAACAAATCTCCTGCATAGTCCTACACAGTATCTTTCTTATGGTAGTGTAATACATTATTTCATATAATCACCAAATAATGTATTTGAGATTTTTCTACTATTTTTGCTATAAATTAGTGTACGAGAGCTGTATATAAGAGAGAAACGGTGAATCAGATTCACCAGGGGCCCATCAGTGATGTCCTGGAGAGAAGTCTCACCAATGCTTTCCAAGGATTGGCCTCCTTTCTAACTTAGTCCTTATAAAACAGTCTCATGGTCTCCTCTAACAGTTAGTACATTTCTCAAAGGGAGGGACTCATCTTATGTATCCCTTATCTCCAACATATAGCTGAATGCCTGCCACTATACCTCAAATATTTACTGTTTTATAAAACAGAACAGAACAAAAGATAGCAATAGCAAAACAGTGCCCTTAATACCGAGGCTTGTTTGATATTGAAATTAGTTCTATGAAGCTAGTTAAAGGCAGAAAATGGATAGAACTGTGCATAACGGATAAAAGTCATCCTCCTTTCAGCTCTTCTATGCGTATCCGCTGCAGCGTAGGCATAGAGCTGGTCACTAGCACAAGCCAATTGCATCTTATCATGCACATTTGCAGTTTGCTTTGTGCTGTGAAGATCTATTTATAGTCCTGATGGGGTGGCAAAATAAAATGTATTTGATCCTCTTTCCCAAGGGTAATTATAAACCAAAATGAAGTACCTCTGAAGTTCAGGGAAGTTCATCCAAGCTTTCCCCTTGTACTTTCTGTTTCTTTCTGACCTTCCTGAGTTCATGAGAGTTTTGTTTCAAGTAGATTTCTGTGATGTAACAAAATAGGCTTTATTCTAGTTGCCAGCTGGATAAGTCACAGAGTGGTGCAGTTTGGTAGAGCAGATTTTAGTGTGATTTAGAATGTAAACTCTCCTTGAAAGAGGAACATAAAAGATACACTTGTCAGATGATTGATTCAGAATGAAGTTGGGGCTGCATGTTTTGTTACTTTTGGGTTTCTGGTAAAATATGAGTTTCTCTTTTCTGTTTTCAGAAATACATGGAAGACTCATCTCTCTGTATCACCCTGACAGCCACAAGGGTGAGAGACTTCTTGGCTTTCTCTACTTAATGCTGACATTTTGAGATTTTGCTACTGATTATCCCACTGACTTGGAAAGCAATCTCGAATAATCTGAATGTGTGAATCTGTGTGTGTGTGTGCACATGTGTGCAAACTGATGGACATTCTAGCAGATAGGGATTATACTGTTTGCATTCTTTTTCATCCTTTATCTAAAGCCCACTCCAGAGAACAGAGACAACCTCACTACTTAGCCATGTATGGATGACCACTATCTGGACCAGTTTGGGTAACTTGATAGATTAATTAAATAACAGGAGGGGATCAGAGCTACTTGGAAAGGTGAACCACTTGGACTAGATTCATTAATTTAATGAAAATTTTCTGTCTGTTTCACCAAAAAATATAACTGAGTTAAAAGGACTGTTCACATCCATCATAGCTTGTCTCTTTCCCCACATGCCAGTTCCAACTTATAGTTTTCTTTGCTAAGAAGAGGTCCAAGAAGATCTATATACTGAGCTCATCTCGACCATTTCTTTTTCATTAGGTTGACAAGATACTTTGTGAACAGTATCTTCACATCCTGTTGTCTAATCTGGAATCCAAATAAGGCCCATAAATTTGAGTCTAAAAAAATGATAGAATTGTAAACCAGTAATTTATTTTTATGAACCAGGTCATCACAATCTTATAAAAAGGTGTATACATGTGTATAAATACGTATGTAGGTCCTTTCTTCTTCTTCTAAATCATAGGTAGGTATACACAGTTCTTATTGAAGTCTTACAGGAATTGCTACTTATCTTTGCATGAGTATAGCCACCTATGAACACCCAGGTTTTCCTAGGGAGCAGTAGCAACAGGATCTCACTGCTGCCTAGGATAACAACATGCAGACTTTGCTTCGCTACCAATACACATTTGAATTCCAGAGCAGTTAAGGTTATGGGGATAAATAATGTATTTCTCTGCTGAGAATACATTAGTGTCGTTTCTTGCTTTGAAGTGAACTGTGGTAAATTTCTTTCTGTAGTGGCAGGTGCTTCTTAAAAATAGATTCCAAATTTCCTGCTGTGTCCATGTGAATTTTCTAAGAGTCCTAAGGCTAGAAGTGAGGGCAAGGGATCTTTCTTGAATGTCAAACACTGTTCAGTGCTTTAAACTTATTGTCTTCTCAAGTTCCCCAAACAGTTCTGTGGAACAATCAGGCTTCTCACAAAGAGAGCTGCTGATGATCAAGGGTGAAGTCACCTAGTGAAGCCACAGAGCTAACTGAAGGAATCAGAATCCAAGTCTGACCCCCTAGCTGGGTTCTCTTACTGCACTGTGCTGTGTCTGCAGGTCTCTTGCTGAGATAAGGGAACATTTTCAAATCTTAGTCAGAAGAAATGGTTTATGACAGGTAATATTGGAGGGTAATGGTTGGTCATAATTTGTAGTCATGATGGTGAGAAGGAGAACTTTTCTCTTTTTTTGGGGAAGGGTATTTTTAAATTATATCAACATGTTCTAATACCATCCCCTAAAGACAGATACTTTAAACAGCATCTATTTTTTTTTTTTAATATAATGGAAAAAATGCCATATGAAAGGATTGATTTTCTGACTTAAAAATGAAGGAGGTGCCCAGTCATCTAGGCTGAGCAGAATTCCTGATAGAAACTTTTGTTTCCTATATTCAGAGGGCTGGTTTTTAAATCAATCAGTAAAGAAGTCAATATTCATAGATGATATGCTACAAACCATAAGACATATTCTATTAAAAAATACAAGTGATCACATGGTTTTTCTATTTCCTTTATCTCTGGAAGACATTTTGTTTTTATAAGGTGTGCTACTCACAGAAAACTAGTGGTTCTCCTCTCCCTCACTCTTTTACTCTCTCTCTCTCTCTCTCTCTCTCTCTCTCTCTCTCTCTCTCTCTCTCTCCCTCTTTCTCTCTTTCTCTCTCTCTCTCTCTCTCTCTTATTCCTAGATGACCGGGCACAGCCTTCATTTTTTTAAAAATATATTTAATTGATTTCTCACAGAGAGGAAGGGAGAGAGCTAGAGAGCAAGAAACATCGATGAGAGAGAGACATCGATAAGCTGCTTCCTGCATGCCCCTTATTGGGGATGTGCCCACAACCAAGATACATGACATGCCCTTGACCTCAATTGAACCTGGGACCTTTCATTCCCCAGGCCGATGCTCTATCCACTGAGCCAAACCGGCCTCAGCTTCATTTTTAATTGAGTATGGAGAGCAAAGCAGCACAGGCAACAGCCTGATGGGCATAATAAGGGACAGAATCAGGTGGCAAGCTGGCTATCATAAACTTGATAGGCATGACTAGTGGATAAACATTTGATAGGACTTTAAATTATTACAGGGTATGAAAAATTCATACAAAGTTAGAGTTATTTATAATGAAAATTTAAGTAATGTGTATTCTTTCTGAGTACAAATTAACATGTATTTTTGGGAAACTTATCTTCAAAGAAGAAAATAAAAATCATAAAGTCGCAATGTATTTTCGAATTCCATTACATCACTGAGTGGCAAAAATGATTAAGAATCTATGCGTTATTTCTGTAGATGCTGTCCCTTGAATGCTTATAGGAAAACAAGGTGATAAAAAAATGCTGCCCCTCTCTAAACAGTTTCAGATTTTATCAGAGGTCAAACATTTTAGTAGTGTGTGCTTTCTCTGCTTCATTTTTTAAAATGAACACTGACAAAACTGGAGGTGTTTGCGAGGCTGACCCCAAAACTGAACCACTGTTCTTTGGCTCACTTGCTTTACTTATGCTTTGCAGAAACTAAAAATTAATTGCCAGGGTTAAATGTTAAATTTGTAATTAATGACATTTAATTTCTTATAAAAAATGTAATTTATGGTAATAAAAAAAACATGTTAGTACTGGAGGAAAACTACCAATGGGCATTCAAACACATTTACTGTGCAAATATATTTGATTTTAAACCCACATTATTCCCAATGTTACTTCCAGGTTAACTATGGTTTTGTCTCCCATTAACTTATGTAAGATGCATTTAAATGTCTAAATTAAAAAAAAAAGAAACTATTCTGCCATGTTCATTGTGGCTCAGTTGGTTCAAGTGTTGTCTCATGCATTGGTAGATCATAGGTTTGGTTCCTGATCAGGGCATATACCTATGTTGAGCATTTGATCCCCAGCTGGGGCACTCACAGGAAGCAGCCAATTCATGTCTCTCTCTCACACTGATGTTTCTCTATCTCCCTTCATCCCTTTCTTCTAAAATCAATAAAAATAATGAAAATAATGCATATGAATAAAAAAATAAAGCTATTCGGGTGAATAACAACATTATACTCAAATCTAGTAGTTTTTCTGAAAGTTAGTTTTTCACTTTTTTTAAAACTTTACTGTTTTTACATTTTTTATAAAAGTAATTCAATCAAAAGGTTTGAATATCAAAATGATATTTAAAAGTAGTCAATTAGGAGTAATATTTCTAACCTTGTCCTGGTCTTAGCTTTTCTGCCCAACTATATCTATAAGTAATTTACTTTTATTATTTTCTTATGTTTTATTCTGTTGTTTATTAACAAGCAAATATAAATTCAGCTTATAGGTATATATACTATATTTGTATATGTTACTGATAAACAACTATAAATACAGTATCTATACTATATGTTATATGCATATATATACAAATACTACCTAATAAAATAGTAATATGCAAATTGACCATACCTCTGCTATACCCACAAGCTATGCTCACCAACCAATCAGGAGCGACTATACAAATTAACCCAACAAAGATGGCTGCAGCCATGGAGAGAGCAGGAGGCTTGGGTTGCTCCCAACAATGGAAGAAGCCAAGCTTTCCACCTGCCCTGGTGGGTGCAGGCCTCCGCTCAAGGCTACAAAGTTTCAATTATAGAAGATAAATAAATCCCAGATCCCAGGGCCTCCACTTGGGTCACCGGGGGGGGGGGGGGGGGGGAGGGGTATGGCCAGCCTGTAAACCACCACAGGCCCTTTGCCTATGCCACTCCATCGGACCAGGGAATCCCCACTCTAATCCAGGACACAATTCTGGGCAAACCAGCCCCCACCCATGCACCAGGCCTCTATCCTATCTAATCTTATCTAATTCTATATAATAAAGAGGTAATATGTGGCCAAAATGGTTTGGCTCAGTGGATAGAGTGTCAGTTTGCGGATTGAAAAGTCCCAGGTTTGATTCCAGTCAAGGGCATGTATCCTGGTTGTGGGCACGTCCCCAGTAGGGGGTGTGCAGGAGGCAGCTGATAGATGTCTCTCTCTCATCAAGGTTTCTAACTCTCTATCCTTCTCCCTTTCTCTCTGTAAAAAATCAATAAAATATATTAAAAAAAAGAGGTAATATGTGAATTGACCATCATGCCAACACACAAGAATGCTGCTCCCATGTGGACACAAGATGGCTGCCACAAGATAGCCAGCAGAGGAAAGCAGTTGGGGGCAATCAGGCCTGCAAGGGAGGGTAGTTGGGAGGCGCCAGGCCTGCAGGAGAGAGCAGTAGGGGGAACCAGGCCTGGAGGGGAGAGTAGTTGGGAGCAACTAGGCTTGCAGGAGAGGGCAGTTAGGTGCATCCAGGCCAAGAGGGTAGGGCAGTTAGGGGTGACCAGGCCAACAGAGGAGGGAAGTTGGGGATAACTGGGCCTGTAAGGGAGGACAGTTGGGGGTAACTAGGCCTGCAGGGAAGGACAGTTAGGAGGGACCAGGCCAGCAAGGGAGGGCAGTTGGGGTGATTAAGCCTGTAGGGAGTATAGTCAGGGGTGATAAGGCTGGCAGAGGAGGGAAGTTGGGGCCTACCAGGCCTGCAGGGAAGGGCAGTTGTGGTGGGGGAACCAGGTCTGCAAGGTAGGATAGTTAGGGGTGACCAGGCATGCAAGAAAGGGCAGTTAGGGGTGACCAGAGCTTCAGGGGAGGGCAGTTAGGGGCAATTAGGCCAGCAGGAAAGCAGTTAGGTGTCAATCAGGCTGGCAGGGGAGTGGCTACGGGGTGATCAGGGAGGCAGGCAGAAGCAGTTAGGGGCAATCAGGTAGGCAGGCAGGCAAGCAGTTGGGAGCCAGTAGTCCTGGATTGTGAGAGGGATGACTGACTGCCTGTTTAGTCCCGATCCTATTTGGATCTGGACTAAACGGGCAGTCGAACATCCCTCAAAGGGTTTCAGATTGAAGAGGGTGCAGGCTGGGCTGAGAGACACCCCATCCCACCACATGCACAAATTTCGTGCACCAGGCCTCTAGTATGTGTGTGTGTGTGTGTGTGTGTGTGTGTGTGTGTGTGTATGTATATATATATATAGAGAGAGACACATTTATATAACTCTGATTTTTCACTTACTAAGAGCATATGCTGGCAATATTTCTATAAACAATACAAAGTTTATTCATACTAACTTTTATAGCTGTATGAAGAGGCTATATTATAGTTTCATTAGTCTCCTTCTAGTAAATACTTGGGGATATATATACACATATATATGTATTATTTTTCTGTATGACAAACTACACTACATAGAATAGTTGTTACAGAGACTATTTTGTTTGTGCACTTATGTAAAATGCATTTACAGATGTGGGATTACTGAGACAAAGATATACACGATTGTAATAAAGTAGATGCTGAAAAATGGTCCACTGTTGTAAGCAGAAAAATGACCCCTCAAAGAAGCCCATATCCAGGGAGAATCCTATCATAATCTATATACTTATCAAATCATCACGCCGTATACTATAAATAGTTTATAATTTTATTTGTCAATTGTATCTCAATAGAGCTGAAAGAAGAAGAAAAGCAATATCCTTATCCTAATCTTTGAAACTTGTATATTATCTTACATCAAAAACACTTTGAAGATATAATTAAGATTCAAGATCTTGAGATTTCAAAGTTGCCTTAGAGTATCTTAGCCCAATACAATCATGTGAACCTTTTAAAGTGGAAAAGGAAGCGGCAAATGCATTTGTGTGAAGTGGCATGCCATTATTCTCTTTGAAGATGGAAGAGGTGATATGAAGAATAGGTCATGAGCCCAAGAGTATAGACAAGCTAGGAATGGCCCTCAGCTGACAGCCATAAGAAACTGAATTTTGCCAACAACCTAAATGAGCAAGAAATGATGACTTCAGTGTTAGAACGTCAATGAAATAGATACTCACCTGGAGTCTCCAACGAGGAGGACAGCCCTGCTGACATATGGTTTTTAGCCCTGGGAGACTGAACCTGTGTGGGAGGTCTGATTCACAGAAATAGAAGATGGTAAGTTTGTCTTAGTTTAAGCCTGTAAAGTTGTGGTTATTTGTTACATCAGCAATGACAAACTAATACACTTTTTATAGGGTTGGGATCATTTTGCACATTTGTCAACAACTGATGAGATTGTTTTCTCTAGCCTTCAAAAACAGAATATGTTGCCAGAGAAATTTTTGGCATTTTAAAAGGTGAGCAAGGGCACCTCAGTGCAATTTTAATTTGTATTTCTCGTATTAGGAATGAGGTTGAGCTTTACATTTATGTTAATTTGCATTAATTAAATGCAATTAATGTTTGTAGCCCACTTTTCGGTTGGATTGTTAATATTTATTTAATCTTTATATATTCTGAAGATGAGTTTACGTGTGATAAAAATTGCAACTATTTTTTCCCCATATGAATTTAAAGATGATCATTGATCTCTTTATTTTATTTATTTCAGTGTCTAAAAGTTTTTCATTCGATTGTTGTAACACAAGCTAAAATGCCACCAAGATAACTCATTTTTGAGGGTAGAAATAAAAATGAGAGGAAAAAAGAACTGCTGTAGAAACTTGTTTTCTTCACTTTCACACCTTCAGTTGGAATCATTCTCATGGCTCCTTTCTTAAGTCCAGGAGTAGCTCCCAATGCTAGGCTACTACAAGGGGGAAAAAGACTGTGGGCAAGTAGAGCATTTTACAGCAGTCTTCAATTAAAAGTTGCATTCTTAGACCTAAGGTGTCTGAGAACACAATACGTGGCGTTTCCTATCAGCAGAGGCAGTAGTAGTATTATTCCCAGTGAGATGCTGACAGGCCCTTCACTGCAATGACACCAGCCAGCTCAGGTTATAATTATCTTCATTACATCATGGCTTCCTAGGCTGTGTGCACAGCAAGGGAGCTCTTGCTTGGGAGACAGATTTGTTTTTATAGCCAAAGAGTTGTTCCTTTTTAATTCAAATCAGGTTTACTGATAGCTGGGATCAGGGGAGGGGAGAAAAACTGTTATAATTTGAGTTTCATGAGGAGAAACAATAAACATCTAAATGATGAGGAGGTGATCATCATCCAGTCAGAAACAGAAAATCAGGGTTTTAAGCTAGGCATTTCTGACAAGGATATCAGTGTTAGGTTCATTAACTGCCCTTCCTGCTTTCAGAATAGTTTAAATGTGGCAATTTACATTAAAATGGATTTAGTGACACCATCTTCTCATTACTGTCAGTTTACATTTGGGTTCTTAAACTATAATTGTAAATAAAATATGCTTTTCATTACAATGTCTATTTAGTAGAATATGGTAGGAAATTAGAGACATAATCATGATCTAAATTATTAATTCAGTGACATTTTTCAGGTGCCATATGTAGAGACTCCTCTGTGCATAATGAATGCGCATGTAGAGGTTCAATTAGGTCTAGATCTCTGTGCTCTGCCTCACCTTCCCAATCTTTATCTTAGTTTGGTTTGGTTCTCCACTTCTTCAGGGGTACACAATAAAATTATTATTTTTCAATTAATCCTCACCAGAGGATATTTTTCAATTGATTTTTAGGGAGAGTAGGAAAGAGCGGGAAAGACAAAGAGAAATATTGATGTGACAGAAACACATCGATTGGTTGCCTCCTGCAGGAGCCCTGATCAGGGCCCAAGGAGAAGCCTGCAACCAAGGTATATGCCCTTGACCCTAAGTGAACCTGGGACCCATTGGTCTGCAGGCTGATGCTCTATCCATTGACCAAACCGGCTAGGGTTATGCTATTATTTTATCTCATTCCTCTTACTAAGTTTCAAGGAGGCCCCCAATAAAGAGCAACCTTCCTCCCTGTCCATGTTCTAAATATGATGAGAAGTGAGGTGGATTGGGAGATCAAATGATCAGCTTTATTATGAAAAGAGGCACAGGGAGCTAAGACAGACTGAACAGGAGAAGGCAATCTGACCACAAGGTAGAGACTGGAGCAAAGCAAGGCCTTGGCTGTCTTGACTGCCTTGGAGGAAGTACAGCTTTGCTGATCTTGTCCCAGTGACACTGAATTTGGACTTCGGACCTCAAGGACTATGAGAGAATATATTTCTATTCTTTTTAGTCTCAAAATTTGACATGATTTGTTTTAACGTTCTTAGGAAAGTAATATGCTCCCCAATCATCTCTTGGCAAACAGCCCCCAGAGGTGCTGAGGAAGAAGGCTCAGCAAATCAGGTGGGCCAGTCTAGTACTGGGGGTGGGATAGGGGCATAATGGTTAAAAAACATGGAGGAATCAGGGATGTATTTAGGGTAAATGCCTCTTCACAGAAACCCTCTCCTTTCCTTTGATTCGCAAACATCCTTAAATTCTAACAACTGCAATGTTAAAATAACTTTTGGTATTTAAATATTATGGTCATTATTAAGTCTTAATAAAGGCTGAAGTTAAAATTCTACATCAGAGAGCTTTGAAGGTCAAGATTGATTGACACCATATGTTAGAACCAGAACACACATTATCCATAAAGTTGAAATTTGACTTGTCTCTCCACCTCACCAACCACTTCAATGATGCATGTGGACAGCATGGAGGGAAAGTTATTTTTTGTCTTGTTTTTTAAAAAATATATATATTTTTATTATTTTAGGAAGAAAGGAGAAGAGGAGAGAGAGAGAGAAACATAAGTGATAAGAAACATCAATGATAAGAAACATTGGCCCAGACTGGTTTGGCTCAGTGGATAGAGTGTGGGCCTGCGGACTGAAAGGTCCCAGGTTCGATTCCGGTCGGGGCATGTACCTTGCTTGCGGGCACAACTCCAGTAGGGGGTGTGCAGGAGGCGGCTGATCGATGTCTCTCTCTCATCGATGTTTCTGACTTTCTATCCCTCTCCCTTCCTCTCTGTAAAAAATCAATAAAAATATATTTAAAAAAAAAGAATAAAGAAAAGAAACATTGACTGGCTGCTTCCTATACGCCTCCAAATGTAATCTGGACATGTGCCCTGACTGGGAATTGAACCATGACTCATGATTCCTCTGGCGACTCTCAACCACTGAGACACACCAGCCAGGCTGAAATCTCTTCTTTTTAAATGTTTTACCCTAGTTTAAAAAACTGGAAAGCCAGGGAAAGGTTTTTCAAAAATCCTAAGACACATACAAAATAAAGCAAAAACATCACCTGTTGATTTTGCCTTTGAGGAACATGCTAAGATGCATCTGGTAAGGGGTTAATATCTAAAATTTATAAGGAACTTATAAAATCAACACCAACCACCCCCCCCACAAATTATCCAATTCAAAAATGGGCAAATGACCTGAATAGAATCTTCTCCAACATGGAAATACAAATGGCCAATGAACATATGAAAAGATGCTCAAAGTCACTAAGCATCAGAAAAATGTAAATTAAAACCACAATGAGATATAATTTCACACCTATCAGAATGGCTATAATCAATAAATCAAAAAACAACTAGTCTTGGTGAGGATGTGGAAAAAGGGGAATCCTTGTGCACTGTTGGTGGGAATGCAGATTGGTGCTGTCATTGTGGAAAACAGTAAGGAGTTACCTAAAAAAAATGGAACTGCCTTATGACCCAGTGATATCACTTTTGGAAATCTATCAAATGAAACCTGAAACACTAATTCAAAAGAATAGAGGCATTCCTATATTCATTGCAGTGTTATTTACAGTCAAGATTTGGAAGCAGCCCAAGTGTCCATTAGCAGATGAGTGGATAAAACCAGATTTGGTACATTTTATACAATGGGATATGACTTGGCCATAAAAAGGGAGAAAAATGTACCCTCTGCAACAACATGGATGGACCATTGGCCATTATAAGTACCATATGATTTTACTCATTCATGGAATCTAAGGAACAAACTGAACTAACAAGCAAAATAGAGATAGATTCAGAGATAGAGAGTAGGCTGACAGCTTTCAGGGTGCAGGGGGTAGGGAGTAGGGTGTGGAGGAATTGAGCAAAAAAAAAAGAAGAAGAAAAGGGGGGGTAAGAACTCATGGACACAGATACTTGTGTGATGATTATGGGAGCCACGGGGGGTGACTGGAGGTGGAAGAAGATAGAGGGGGATAAATGGTGATGGAAAAAAAAGATACAAGCCATAAAAGAAAGTGAGAATGGCTAGAAAGAAGAAACGTCCTATATAATAAAGAGGTAATATGCAAATTGGCCATCACCCCAACACACAAGATGGCTAGCCCCATGCGGACACAAGATAGCTGCCACAAGATGGCTAGCAGGGGACAGCAGTTAGGGGTGACCAGGCTGGCAGAGGAATAGTTAGGCATTGATCAGGCTGGCAGGTGAGTGGTTAGGGGGTGATCAGGCTGGCAGGCAGAAGCAGTTAGGGGGAATTTAGCAGGCAGGCAGGCGAGGAGTTGGGAGCTGGCATTCCTGGATTGTGAGAGGGATGTCCGACTGCCGGTTTAGGCCCAATCCCAGAGGGGTCCCAGTTTGGAGAGGATGCAGGCTAGGCTGAGAGACACCCCCCCACCTCCCCAAGTGCATGAATTTTGTGCACCAGGCCTCTAGTAGCATATAATAAAGCAGGCATGGCTATTAGAACTTAGGTCAAATAGAATTTGTGTTACTTATTGTTTTTTAAAATAACACATTTCTTGTTAGACCCTCTTCTTTCACTATTCACTATAACATCACTTACATATTTGGAATGTGAATACTTTTACAAAGAAATGAATTGGCACAGTTATTAGTGATATTTGAGTGCTACTGAAGAAGAAATAATTTCCTTTAATCAATAGATTGTCATATGATTCTAAAAGTTAAAAACTCAACTAGCAAAAACATTTACTCCTCTACACAGTTATCATTATTCTTTTATAGATCTTTAATGCTATAAACTCCTTTGAATTACTTAATTCCCTTTTCTTTTGAATGTACCTTTGGCCTCTTTTCAAATGGATACTGCCAGCTTACTCTTTCAAAGTTTATTTACTTATTCATAAACAAGCAATTCTTCGAAGTGAGGTTGATAAATGAGTGACAAGTCTTAGATTTACTTAGATATATTTTTTAAAAGGCTGTCATTTTCATATTTTAAGACTAGCTTGTGGGCATTCTCCTCCTTGCCTTCCCATAATCCAATTCTTAAAAAATTTGAGTGTATGCGATTTTTCCTACAACCCTACCCAAAGAGCTGTTTACTTTTTACACACACAAAAGAGATAGCTAGAAATGAAAATCTTGATGTAACTGATATAATTCTAACAAAGGATATTTTAGAAAGTTACAGAGAAAACTGTAAAACATTATTGAAGAAAATTATAGAAGACCCAAATAAGTGAATTACTATACCATATTCTTGGAGAGGAAGATATTTTTAAAGAGATGTCAATTCTCCACAAATATCTGTATAATTTCCTATTCCTGTTACATTTTTTTTCTTCTAAAGTTTAATGAAAGTGAAAAATCCCCTAACAGTTGAGAAATTTCTAAAGAAGACTATCATGTTGGAACACTGCTTATCAGATAGAAACATATCATGAAGCAATATTAATTAATTTGTTCAGGAATAGACAGGCCAGTGGAACTGAGAACAGAGAAATAGTTCTTTACTTTATTAGTCCTAGAGTAGGGAAAGGGCTGTAAGGTATAAAAATCTACCCATCTAAGACTTATCACGTATTCAAGAAATTGTGATTGTTAAAGGGGAAGAGATTAAGAAATACAGATTTGTAGTTACAAAACAGTCATGGAAATATAAAGTACAGCACAGGAAATGTAGTCAATAATATTGCAGTAACTATGTATGGTGTCAGGTGAATACTGGAAATATTGGGGGAAACACTTTGTAAAGTATCTGATTGTCTAACCACTATGTTATACACCTGAAACTAATACAAAATAATTTTGAATGTAAACTGTAATTGAAAAAATAAGATTTAAAAAACTTAAGTGTAGAATGGATCAGTCAGTGACAATGAAATTCTGTATGACTGCAAATGTACCTAAAAATCATCGGTATACATTACATTGGAAGTGCCTGATTGTGAGTCCACTGTGGGATACTAACACACATTTGTGGATTAGAACATATGGGTCTAATTTTAGGATTAGTGAGTCAAAAGAGTTAATTGGGTATACATGCCAGTCATCATCAGTCAGTCAATCAGACAAATTTAAATATCATGAATCTAACGGGACTGAACTTGACAGGCAAGCTCACAGTACAAGGCCGTCTACCCTGATACCAGGTTGTGAACCAAGTCATTTCTTGCTGAGGCAGATGGACAGAGGAAGCTTAGCTCCTGGGTATTCCTGATGCGAATGCTCTAGCAGTCCTTGGAAAGCAGCAAAGACAACCGCTTGTTATTTCTGTTAGCAACTGCCAGTTTATTTCACACAGGATCAGAGTGGGATCCCAGATGCTAAAGCCAAAAGGGACCCTGGGACTCACATAAACCTACCCCACCTTTAACAAGTACAGAAACTGAATCCTAGAATTAGCACATAGTTGTGATCAGAACCTGTTTTGATAATTTCTGAATCATAAGCCAATCTTTGATTTACTATACAGGGCATATGTTAAAGTTAACCATCTGACAACAAAAATTGATGTCTGTTCTCTAATTGATGATATTGAGAAATCTAATTTTTGCCACTAAAATAGATATAGCAATCAGAATCTTAGCATGCCATTTAATGAATCTTTTAAAAGTTGATTCCATGGCAATATGAATGTAAATGAAAATTGTTTAAATAATCTTCAGAGCATTCTTTTAAGACTGTATAGTAGATAGAGAGAAATAACTAAAAAAAGTTTTTTTTTTAAATTAAAGTAATATCATTTTAAAAATATAAAAATAAATTAGTATTTATACCATTCATTCTCAAACAGTGGTCTAGTTCAAAATCACCTGGGAAGTTATAAAAATCAAACATGCCTGACTCCTACCACAGACTACTGAATCAGAATGTATGGTGTACATATGCTTTGAAAAAAAGATCTCCATATGATTTCAATATTCAGTAAGTATAAACAATGTGGAAAACCCAACTATATTACAAACACTGAATAGAAAAATAAAAATTACAACTTTCATAGTTTAGACAAGTATCAAAACCTCTCTATTCTACCAGATGTTCCACTACTCCAAACATCTTTATAGTTACATTCCATAAATAGACTGCACTGGGTCCAGATGTTTACATGAAACAACTATATTTTAATTATAAATTTTGGTGGGAAATAGTGAGAGCAGAGAAACAAACAAAAAATCCATGGAAAAATCTAAAAACCTCATTTCAACCAAAAGTACTTCACCCATGAAATCCTTTGCCAAGCCTGTTTCCAAGGAGCCATGCTGTCTGGCCTGAGCCCTATATCCTCGGCCTCCATTTGCAGAGATAAGATGAACAGTCAAGATAATGCAGCAGAGAGAGTGAGGAGGAAAAGGAACAAAGGCTCCAGAAAATTCATAAAGCCAATAATTAATCCTTAATGATTTCAGAGTTACCTAGAATGAAAAGAAGACCTGGCCCTCCAAAAATTGAAAAGCAGCTGAAAAGATGGTGTATGGTACCTGCCCACATTATTGGTAAGGGCAAGACTTCAAAAAAAATTTTTTTTTTCTGTTTTAGAGTTTAAGAGTAGCTTATACATAAAAGTAGTTATGATTTCAGAATAGGGCAGGTTATAAACAGGATTTCTGTTTTGTTGTTGTTTATTTGTTTTTTTATGGAGAGGTAGGCATTTGCCAAAGGAGAAACTGCTTCCATTATTGGTTAAGGTAAGAGTAAGCCAACTACTAACTCAAAGTCTGAGCTAAGACTTGTAGTTTGGAAGGGATACTAACTTAGGAATTTAAACTAAAGTCTCCAACCTTTTCTTTATTTTGCCCTCTGCCTTAGTGCTTTATTTACAGAGGTATTGTTCTCTTGCTTAGAGCAACAGAGCAAAAAGAGAGGAAACACAACTACTTCTTGACATACTTGCTTCTATATCACAGCTTGGTTTCCTGGCAGCTATCAACACTCTTTGTTCCACCATAGCAGGCGTAATCCAACCTGGCCAGGACTTTTTTGTTCCTGGATGGAAGATCTTCCTATTGGAAAGAATGCAGTGGAGTCCACTGTTTTGTGTTTGGTTTCTCTTTTAACAACCTCATCTTTCAATGACATCACTCTCAGCCCTGAGATATGACTGCACTTCCCCAGCTGCCTGATAGTGAAGCAAAGGTTACCTTCTATCTTACAGCAGTGTTGTCATCAAAGAGTTCTATTTCACAGATGTGACAGCACAATGAGTAAGATTTTCTCCACGTATGCTAAAAGGCCAAAGCAATCTTTACAGCAGGAAACCAATGAGGCAGCAGGATTCAAATAGCCTCCCTAGCAGATAACTGGTTTGGCTGTCTCTGCTATCATCCCACTCTTCAGCAAAGAGCTACTATTTTGTGTTAAACTTGATCTTTGTTTTCTTTTAGGGACTAAAAATAAAAACAAAGAAAAAGGTCCATGTAGACTGAATGAATGGACAAGATATAGGTACCTTTTAGCTATTTATGAATAGTTCCTCTCTTCATAATAACTTGGATTTCACAGAGACTTAGAAAGGGAATTTGAGAGAATCTTAAATAAAATCACTGTGAGGGTTTTAAAAATTAGAAAGAAATGGGTTGGAAAGCATTTATACGCCTTCAGAAAAAACATTCTTTTGTGTGCCCTTATATTTCTATTAATTTGGCATGATATTAAACTAGAGGCCCAGTGCATGAAATTTGTGCATGAGGAGGTAGGGGGTTGTCCCTCAGAACAGCCTGCACACTCTCCAATCTGGGACTCCTCTCACAATCCAGGACTGCTGGCTCCCAACTGCCTGTCTTCCTGATTGCCCCTAACTGCTTCTGCCTGCCAGCCTGATCACCCCCTAACCACTCCCCTGCCAGCCTGACTGATGCCTAACTGCTCCCTGCCAGCCTGTTTGCCCCCAACTGCCCTCCTTTGCCAGCCTGATCATCCCTAACTGCCTTCCCTTGCAGGCCAGATCCCTCCAAACTGCCCTCTCTTGCTGGCTTGCTTACCCCCAACTGCCCTCCCTTGCAGGCCTGGTCCCTGCCAACTGCTCTTCCCTGCTGGCCATCTTATGATGGCCATCTTGTATCCACATGGAGGCAACCATCTTTGACCACATGGGGGCAGCCATCTTGTGTGTTGGAGTATGGTCAATTTGCGTATCACTCTTTTATTATATAAGATAGAGGCCTAGTGCATGGGTGGGGGCTGGCTGGTTTGCCCTGAAGGGTGTCCCAGATCAGGGTGGAAGTTTCCTTGGGGCATGGGTTTGCCTGTGGTGGTTTTTAGGCCAGCCATGACCCCCGGCATCCCAAGTGGAGGTCCTGGTATCTGGGATTTATTTATCTTCTATAATTGAAACTTTGTAGCTTGAGGGGAGGCCAGGTCCAGCGAGAGCAGGCAGGAAGCTTGGCTTCCTCTATTGGTGGGGAAACCCTAGCCTCCTCTTGCTCCATGGCCACAGCCACCTTGGTTGGGTTAATTTTCATACTCGCTCCTGATTGGCTATTGGGCGTGGTTTGTGAGTGTAGCAGAGATACAGTCAATTTGCATGTTTCTCTTTTATTAGTGTAGATTCTAATTGGAGTAAATGGCTAAACTCAAGTTTTTCATTTGCTCAGAGCCATCTTGACAGTTACTTCAAAAAGGCAAGTGAAGTTCTGTATGAAATGGTTGTTTAACTAGAAGCAAGGTGTTGTGGATGAAAGGGGTCACATGCTAACCTGACAAACTCAGAGAAGGCCTGCATTGTAGTCTTGTAAACTCAGAGACAGGAATCACAAAGAATGGTCTGAAATTAAACTAGAAGCAGTTATGGTGGGTAGTTATATCCTTGGCTAGTATCTTCACTGACACAGTCAACCTTTACCTTAACTGGGTCTATCTGTCTTTTTGCATCTACGATAACATACCCTTTGAAATATCTAGGTAACTTGTAACTTCCCTTTCTCTGGACCCCTTGGGGAACAACCTAAAGTGTTGGGGCATCAGGACAGAAACCACAAATTCCTTCATTGTCATGTAATTGTTCCTGCACTCACTTAAGTATGTGTCTATCATTTTACTGTTTATCCAATCTCAGGGATTTCCCCCACTTTGCTTTCTCCCACCTCTCTAGTCTATCACGAATGGATTTCATGTAACCCACCTATGTCTCTTTCCTTTGATTACAATGTATAAATACAGATGTAACCTGCCATTATCTCAATTTCTTGAGGTTCTGCTTCCTGGCATATGTCGACAGTTTGGTTCAGATAAACTCACAAAAATTCTTTACAGGTTTCAATGTTTTTTTACGTTAACAGTGTCTAAGTGGCTTGAAATAAACAGGCTGAAAGTGTTGCAGCAGGTAGAAAATACTGGCTTCTGTTTCCTTGGTCAGTTCCAGCAAATGTTTACTTCAGGGGAAGAGAACTGTGCTACACTTCACCACTCTCAAAATCACTTTGCAAAGTAAAAACATACAAAAATCTCCCACAAGTTCAGAAGCCCTTTTCTCTCTTGTCACGGTGACAAACATCCTTTCACATCACATAAATACAGGGGAGGGTAGAAGGAGTTTTACAGTTGTGAGTATTGAAATACAGTTTATTCTCATAGTATGATTTATTAATTATTCTATTATTTTTCATATGAACAACTGTAAACCTCCTTCTGCCCACCCCTGCATATAAGCGGACAGGAGCTTTTCCTGAAAGGGATAGTTCAACAGACTAGAAGTGAAAATAGTACCATTTGAAAGTAGTCTTTCTGAAATGCTTTTATGGGAGAAATGAGAGGGAAGTAAAGAGTTGTCTTCTGCCTCACAAGGCAATCTGTTGACACTTGGTGTGCTGGGCTTATTATCTAAGACTAGAGGCCCGATATATGAAATTTGTGCAAGAGTGGGCCTTCCTTCCTCCAGCTGCTGGTATCGGCTTCCCTCTGGCACCTGGGACCCCAGCTTCCCTCACAGCCCTGGCTTTGTCGAGGAGGATGGAAGGATTTCCAGAAGGAGACCCAGTTTAATTAGCATATTACGCTTTTATTATTATAGATGGTGGCAGGATCTTCTTCCATCCTTCATTTTGCTCACTCTTGTGTTTATGCCATTGCTGTTTTGTTCATGAAGACATACCACTTGGAATTTCTACCTGGAATTCCTCATATAATACCTCTCTCCACAAGGTAGAGAATAAATTTTAAAAAAATCTGGCATTTGTCTTTCTCTTCAACCTCTTAATATTCCAGATTTTTTCAGTACATCTTCCCCCAATTTTCCCAGTTTCTCCAGTTCCTTTGCCCTATCTTATTTAATCTGAGGAAGAAGTATAGTACAATGTAAGGAATTAGAGTTTTGAAGTTTGATCCCATCTCTGCTGTTTTCTAGATGTAGGACCTTGAAAAAATTCACTTACTTAGAAGCTTTGGTTTCAACAATTATAAAATGGAGATGAGGATAATAATGGGCTATTGGAAGAGGCCTTTCCATGATTGACAGATAGTAGAATAATGCATGTCATTGTCTTTCCCTTTCTTGAAATTCTTCAACTCTGATTTTTCTGATTATTCCCAATTAATGTTTATTAATGTTTAGAAGCTGGAGATATTGGCATCAGGGCAAGGAATAGGAAAAAGAGTTCTTTTGACATACATTCGGGTGTGTTTCCTTCCAAGATGTGTGTATCTGAATGGCAGCTGGTATTACGGGAGAGGGTTCTCTCATTACTCCACTATAGATTTGTATTTTAAATTGGATGAGAGTGAAGTAAAGTCAGTCTCTATTTAACAAATAGTCACTTCTAAAAATGTAGTATTTGAGATGGTTTAGATCTCTTGATTGAGATGGATGGCCTCTAGACTTAGCTCCTGTCATCAGTTCTAGAAATACTTTCTTTTGCTGTTGGGGCTCCATATTGCCAAATTAACTGTCCATCCTTTATAGGGAAATAGTAGTGCCACTGTTCATCATTCCAGGCTCAAGGGTGAGAAGGTGTTACTGCTATTGCTCCATATAAAGCCCTTCATCATTTTTCCTTTTCTTTTGGGGTCCATATAGAGCCCTTCATCATTTTTCCTGTTCCCTTGGCGAAAGGCCCAGCATTCAGAAGTGTAATGTTCAACCATGGTTATCCATTAGAATTATCAGGGTAGCTTTTAAAACACTGTAATGTCTTGGTTTCTCCATACACCAGTGAAATGAAAAATTCTTGGAGGTAGACCCTGGACACAGGTATTTTTAACAGTCCTTCAGGTGATACCAACATGCCTCCAGAATTGAGAACCACTGATTGAGAAAAGAGACCCTCACTCCTGAAGGGGTTTTTATTTCATAATTAACTCCACTGTGAGGTCTCAAACTAAAATCACTTTGGGCATATAAGACATCATTTTCCTTTGTCTTGGTGCTCTGTTTCCATTGTTCTTTTCCCTTAAATTATCTCTTGAATTATTCCAGTAAACCAGCCACGCTAGTTGTTAATATGTAGTAACCTAGAAATAATTCAAGGAAAACCAAAAGCTTAATGAGGTTGAAGTGGAGTCTTTGGTCAGGTGAATGGTGATTGAGTCAGGAGGTTTGGGCTGGACTTCAGAAGCAATACCAAGCAGCATCCCCATGTTTGGAAGTATGTACTCAGGTATGGAAAAGCAGAATCCAGTCCTGAACTGATCTGTTGCATGTACTTTTGTTTTCTTACAATCCAATTTCCATACAAAAGCCTGAGTGATCTAAAAATGCAAATCATTTCTGTACCTAAAAGATTCCAGTAGCTTCTCAATACATACAAAATAAAATCCAGATTCTGTTCCATGGACAACAAAGGTCTCTGCCGACATCTCTGTCCCCAGTTGTACTCTTCTCTGTGTTTCTTACTCCATTTCAGTCACCTGTCTTCTGTCCTTTAGGAACACAAGCTCACCCTCAACTCTGAGCATCTGCTCTTGTCTTTCCCTTTTGGAGTGCTGCTCAGACCACAGAGAGGCCTGTCCTTCCATCTCCTTCCATCACCTTCTATCTTTCTCCTATCTTCTTGGTGGCTTTGCTTCACAGTGCTGTCACTTTCTCAAATCATCACCTTCCAAGAAGGTGATTTCTGCAATCATAATTTTGACTTGCTCTTCAGAATATAATACTATTGGCCCAAATATCCCTCCAGAAAAATTGAAAAAGTATCCCACTTGACAGACACAGGACTGCAAACCTAACCCTATAGACTCCATAGCTCTATGAGTCATATTGAGCGATTTAGAAATAAGTATTCCTTCTTCCAGGCAGATGCAGGCTTCCATTGAGGTATCTAGGCAGAAGGTGAGCTTCATTTTAGACCTTACTTATTCTGCACAATAGTAGGAGGTGACCGGAGTGCCTGAAATAAAGTAGACATTCAGTAACTATCTGTCTAATGTATGAGTGTAAGGGGGTGCCTGTGGCAGTGTTCATGAACAGAGCCCATTTTCCGGGTCTGGATGTGGCACAGGAGGCTCAGCAGCAAGCCAGTGGCATGTCAGTAAATGGGTAACAAAGGAATCTCCAGAGGAAACAACCACCACCCCTTGATTTTTTGTGTTTGCCAATTTCTGTGGTGTAAATAGCCCCGCCATGCCCATTTTAGGCTTTCAACATGTCAATGTCACAAAATTCCTAAAAATTTCATACTTTCACAAGCTATTGAGATGATGTCAATGTCTCATACCAAATACCACATACCCTATCAACCCCTACCCCTAACTTAGTATTCAACCTTGAGATCTCAGATTTTGGGTCAGAGAAAATGACCAATTCTGCACTTTCTTACAACACAGCAGAGGTTATTTATATAATGCCAGTTGGCATCTTCTTACATGTGAGGACCAGAAAATAGCCTGTCTTCTGGATGGAACAGGGAGCTTCAAGATGTTTGAAAATACTAGTAGAGAGGAGGAAAACAAAATTAAGACTGTCACCTGTAACTTAATTGACTCTTGCTTTCTTCATCTATAAAAATAATTTGGCCCAGGCAGCATAGCTCAGTGGTTGAGCATCAACCTATGAACCTGGAGGTCACAGATTCTCCCTGATTATTGATTGTTTTCTCTCTCTCCCTCTCCTTGCCTCTCTGAAATCAATAAAATCATATTTTAAAAAATAAATAACTTGGATTAAATATTCTCCATACAACTGATCAGACTAGCATTCTATCTGCCAAATGGGGATTAATGTGAGGGAAAAAGAAAACTAGGTCTGTGGTTTCTATGTGTGAATGAGATTATAATATGCATATAAGTAATATACCAATTGTCCTAAGCCAGTGAGTAACACATTTTTTTCCTAGTTGAAATAAAATGATTTAGGTTAAATTTGCTCTAAAACTTAAACTTTGGCTTAAGAACTGTGCCAAATGCCAAGCACTCTTTTTAAGTCAATAAGAACCCAACTCTTGTCATATTTTTTCTATCAGGGCTTGTACACCGATTTTCCTCTTTACTTCTCCACACACTCCATTTGACATCCTTTGTTTAACTCTGGATTTCAAGAAAAAGTTCAACACGTGCCAAGCAACTCAGACAAAAAGGAAATCCAAACCATTGAGCTGGAGAAGCATAAACCACTGTCATCAGGGGCTCAATAACAGCTTTAAGAGTTATAATTTCTGATGTTGAGCTATCACTTTGCTGGGCAAATACTAGTGTTGAAATATATTATTATTATCCTTCTCCCCACTCTGACCACCAGAGCAGACATCCAACTTCCCAGAAAAATTCAAGTGTGCATGGATAAGCAGGCAGCCCTTTGCTCAGCCTTCAGACAGTGGACACCAAGCTCTAATAGAGTCTGTCATCCTCACATGAGCCACTGAATCATATTTATATATAACATGCATATTAAAAAGCATCAGCCAAAGTCAGTGGTGCTGATATAAAAATATCTTAATAGCCAGTAACTGACTAATGAATACCACTCTAATAACAGTTTAATTTGAAGAATTCTGACAGCTGGTTGCTTTGATGAGCGTGGTTTCCAAGGAGTCCTAGTCCCATGCTGAGAACATCTCCAGCCTGCTGATTGATAGCAGCAGTGCAGAACAGTTTAATGTCACCACCTCTCAGCTAAAGTAATAATAAACAGGAATGTTATGGTTTATTTTTCTGTATGAATTGTTCAGGCTCTGTATGGTAAGTACCAACTCAATGGGGGATAATAGCTGCCATTCTCCTGGGAGTTGTAACTGGAGGTGAGACTTTTTTCTTTCTCTCTCTCCCCCCTCCCCCTTTTTTATCAGCAAGGTTTATATATCAAAATGAATAGAGACATTATTGGTTTTCTGCTGGATTTGTTTTATTCTTTTACATCACTCTTGCTCATCCCATTCTGCTTAGCAAATGTAATTATTCTCTGTAAGATGTAGCTTCCCTATTATTTCTCCACTTCCCAAGGTAGTTTAAAGCAGACAGCTAAGGCATGAAATATATGGTTCTACAACTATCTTAATTATACTGCATGACTCTGTGTTTGATATGGAATAGCAATGTCTGGGAAGAGAATTTAATCTCTACAGATTTAGGACGATTGCCAAAAAGATTCATTGATTCCCCTCCACACCCCAGAAGCACAATCTTTTATTGTATAAATGTCAGAAGCTTCAAATTATTAGGAAATGTGTCAAGAAACTCAAGGTATAATAACATTCTTTAGAGAGCTTGATTCTGAAGACAGTGCAATGCAATGTTCCAAAAGAAAACATGCCTTATGTTCTTACAAAATAAAGCTCTGGGGTTCATTTTAATTTGTCATTTTGAACAGGATGTGGCTTCTACTGGGTGCATCAATATGAAGGTCCAGGTGTGATTTCTGGTTTCCCAAGAGCTTTATCAGCTCAGACAGCAGAGTCTTCAGCAATCCTAGGACAGAAGATACTGTCTTGGGATTTGAGGCTTCAGAGCTGAATTATGAAAAGTCATTGGGATTTGTCCTAGTGCAGAGGTCATGAAGAGGGGGTCATAAAAATAGAAGACAAAATTCTGAGCTGTGTCACCCAGCTCAGGTAGAGCTTGTTTAAAATCCTTAAACCAAGAGGAAATTCTTAGCATTGGGCAATGTATTAGTTGGGATGACTTTTACTGTAACTAATAGAAAACCTTCCCAAAGTGATTTAAAAAAACAGATTATAGAGTGGTTCTCACATCTGAAAAGTCCAACAGTTGGATGTGCTTCAGACATGTGGGATTCAGAGGTCAAAGATATCATGGGGGCTGGTGCTCCATTTATTACTCTCTGCCTAGTGCTCCACCCTGTGAACTGGATTCGTTCTCAGCTAAATCCTATCCATTTCCCCACTCCATCCTTTGCCTCAAGACCTCAAGATGAATGCAAAATTGACTGCCTCTCTTGCCAGAAGGTTCAAAGTCACTGGGTAGCTTAGCCATGGAAAATTCATGGATGCCATAATGGAAATCAGGAGCTATTAGGAAGAGTGCAATGGATGCTGGTGAGGCAGATAACAGGGCTTTTAAAGATGAGCAGACACTTTTTTTTATACATATTTTTTTCCTCTGAGAAATAAAGTTTGCCTCAATGGCCAGAAGGTATAGATCCTAGTTCAAACATCTGCATATCACTGTATTTATGTTTTCAAGCTTGACTGAGAGCTGTATGACCAGTCTTCATTGTCCAAACAGCTTCTCACTCCAGACTTCATAGTTCATAGTTCACCTGAACTTTACAGATCAGACGTTAACTATTCCTCAGCAGAAACCCGAGGCTGTTCTTATTCTACCTCCATGCCTCTGCTCTTACTCCCTCTTCCCCCATCCTTCATTAGTGTCTTTTCTGTGAGCAGTCACATCTGATTCTGCCCTGCACAGTCAATTGCAGAAGGCATAATAATTATGAGTGTAGGTGCCTGAATAAGACTGTGTAGGGTCAGGCTCCATTCTATTAGCAAGTTATTTAACCTCACTCAGCCACAATTTCCTATACTTAAAGTGAGACTATGATGAAATCAAACTCAGGTGTTTTGTGACTATTAAATGAATTAATATATGTAAAAAGATTAAAATGATGCCTGGCCCTTGGCAAGCATTCAATAAATGGTAGCTATTATTATAATGCTCTATGAAATCATTCTTTGCCCATCTCATAACGTTCCTTCTTTTAAATGACTATATTGTTTCTGCCTGAATTCCTCATTGTACACTTAGACACGTATTATTTTGCATAGTCAGCTAACTATGTAGGTGGGGATGGTCCTAATAGGTACTTCTTGTTTCCCTGCATAATACATAATTCCATAAATCTATATTGTAGGTGTCTAGCAAGCATATATTGAAGAGATGGAATGTGGCTAAGAATACTCCCATGTATATTCAAAAAAGATTACAGTTGGCCAAAAGTTCCAAACTATGAAAACCTGAACTACCAAGCAAAAATAGAGACACACTGGTGTCTGTGTGTGGGGTTTTGGTAAGGGATATGTGGAGGGATTGAACAAAAAAGAAAAAAATAGAGAGAATTCATGGACCTGAACAATAGTATGGTGATTATATAGGAGTGGGGGAAGTAAGTGGAGGTAGAAGAGGGCATAGAGGGTCTAAATGGTGATGGGAAAAAAATACAAAAGAAAACCTCTCTACTCAAATAAAATTATTCGTGTAAAATAAATAAAAATATGTCTCTAGAGCTAGTGAAAAGTTAATCTATCATTTATAGAATTCAAATCTAAAATTCCATTAGAAGACATTTATTGAGGCCCTGGTCAGTGTTTCTCAATGGTTAGAACATCAGTTCACTCACCAAAAGATTGGGGGTTTGATTCCTAGTCAAGGGCATGTACCTGGATTGCAGGTTCCATTCCCAGCCCTGGTCTAGGGTCATGTGAGAAGAGA
>PVJN01027682.1:0-27872 GCA_004026805.1 Lasiurus borealis
TTTTTTTTTTTTTTTTTTTTTTTTTTGAGGTAGGGCTGTAAAGCTATAAACTTCCTTTTCAGGACTGCTTTCACTGTGTCCCATATATTTGATATTGTTTGTTTTCTTGTCATTAGTTTCCAGGATGTTTTTAATTTCTTTTTTGATCTCTTTAGTAACCCAATCATTGCTTAATAGCATGCGATTCAACTTCCAAGTGTTTGAATTTTTTTTATTGTTTTTATTGTAGTTTATTTCTAATATTATGACATTATGGTCTGAAAAGATGTTTGATATGATTTCAATCTTCTTGAATTTGGAGAAACTTTGCCTGTCACCCAATATTATGGTCTGTCTTTGAAAATGTCCTATGTGCAATTGAGAAGAATGCATATTCTGTGGCTTTGTTTGAAATCTTCTAAAATTGTCAATTAAGTCCATCTGATCTAGTGAGTCTTTAAGATTGCTGTTTCTTTTCTGTTGTCTTTTTTTGTTTGTTTGTTTGTTTGTTTTTATTTAGAGGATTTATGCAATGATGTCAGTGTGGTACTAAAGTTCCCTAATATAATTGCATTGTTGTCAATCTCTCTCTTAATATCTTCCTGGAGTTTTTTTTAAATGTATTTGGGTGCTCCAGCATTGGTGCATGTATGTTTAGCAGAAGTATATCCTCTTATTGTATTGATCCCTTTAGTATTATGACATGACCTTCCTTCTCTCTTGTTATGGCCTTCACTTTGAGATATATTTTGTCAGTTATAAGTATTGCTACACCAACTTTTTTTTTTTCATTTCCATTTACCTGGAAGGTATTTTTCCATTTCTTGAGCCCACATTTTCAATGGACTTCCAAATTA
Organism: Lasiurus borealis; assembly: GCA_004026805.1. NCBI lineage: Eukaryota > Metazoa > Chordata > Mammalia > Chiroptera > Vespertilionidae > Lasiurus > Lasiurus borealis. The sequence continues at coordinate 837 of PVJN01027682.1, forward strand.
TTCTTCAAGTAGCATACTTTCCAGATGTATTGATAAAATATTTAGGAACATTTTAAGCACATGGTGATAAAATTATAGCATTTCAAAACTTTGTGATGGAGAGCCTGACCATTATTCCCCATTCTTATGCTGTGCAGCAAAGTGGGAATATTAACATTGATTCTCCAATATCTAGCTCAGTGACTGACACATAATTGGCTCTTAACAAAAGATTTTTAAATGAATTAATACACTCAAGTTTCCAGCAGATGTTTCTCAAAGTCCCTTGTGTTTATTTGTGACATGAAGGAGCACATGGTTATCCAGTAAAAGCTGTGGAGAATATGTAGTTTAAAGAATATTCTTTGTTGGCTGCTGATTGCATATATCTGATTTGAGACTTTTTTTCCAAGTACAGTTCTGCCCATTTCAGCCTGAAAAGTTATCACTTTTTCCTTGACATCTATTCACTCCATTATTTCTGTTACTTTTTCCCAGAGAGCAGTTTTATAGCTTAATCTCCACTATGGAGATATTCTTATTTGTGTTTCTATCTTATCTGGATGTTGGATGAACTATAATTTCCATTGTTCCATAGGTTGTTTTTTTTCCTTTTGTGTTCTTTAATTGAATTGTTTCTGGAAAGGAATCTAAACTGTGGGCGATTATTATTCAGCTTTTGAATAATAGTGTTTGGCAAAACTAACGTTGACTTTATACAGTGAGGAGTTATGGGAAAATTTGGGTGTAATAATTTTTTTTAAATTTTAAGTGAAGAGAAAAAGTTTGACATAAGGGTAGGACCGTGTGCTTCACATATTAACTTTCCACATATTAACTTAAAAAATATTCTGTAAAATAATGCAGTTTTTAAGGACTTTTTCTTAGAGTAATTAATAACCTCCCTTTTCTTTCTATTTCCCCCTTCCTTCCACCAATGCTTATTTACTAAGTGTACTTTTTGATGAGTTTTTCTTTAAGAAGCACAATTATCCTCAAACTCCAGAAATGAAGAGGAGTAATGGAACCATCGCATTAGTTTTCTTATCCCACCTCTACAAACAAATCCTTTCTTCACATATATATTCCTTTAGGATCACCAAGGGTCACTGGTTGGCCTATATCCACCCTGTGTAGGAAGTGGAAAAGGTCCAGGGTTTGACTCATTAAGTGGAGACAGAATTTTGGCTACAGCTTCTGACTCATCCAGACACTTTGAGCAATACCCACATTTTACAACTGAAAGTACAGGCTGCCCTATGCTGACTTCTGAATTGAAAGTGTTCCTTCTACAACTATAGCCTGGGGAGTGCTCTTGGAATTGAATAAACAGGTGAAATGGTTAAACTATGTCAGAGGCAAATACACAAAGCCTCTATGTAGCTTGTATTTTCAAAATGGAAAGGGATCTGGAGCCTCTGTATTTCTCCCTCATTTTACAAACAAAGATACTAGGCAATCAAAAGTTAAGTTGAATATAGCCTTTCAGTTGCGGAGCCCTGCCTGAATCTTTCTACCTGCTAACTTGAGGACCAGTAAATGTTTCACACTATCTCCTTCACTAAGCATAGAGACAGAATTAGATGTTGATAGTCTAAAACTGGAATATGTTTTAGAAAGGTATTTTGAATAGCAATTTTATTCAATAAATTAGGTAAGTTAGCATGACATAGTACAAAGAATTGAAACCAGATTTACTTGGGTATATATCCAAACTGTGTCATTTAATGTTAGTGTGAACTTGGACATCATTTTTAACCTTTTTCTTAATCTGTCAAATGGGGACAATAAACACTTATTTTATATGGTTGCGGGAAAGCCAGGTATCAAATTCAAGTAATCAAAACTCTTTACACCAGAGCAAAGTGCTCCAGGGATCAATGATATCCATATAGAATGTCTAGCCTCAGTTTACATATAATAGCTCATTTCTGCAACATATTTTAGAAACATTTCTTAGAACTAGTACAATTTAATTGATTTGTGCTTGTATGGTTATTGAAATGTTATTTTCCCTGATTATTGAAGGTATATTATTAGTATTTGGATAACTCTTTAGGAAAGAGATTCTTCAGTAGCTTCACTTGCAAAAAGCTTTTAGATATAATTTTCTATAGATATATGTGGCAATGTTAGAAGTAGACTCTTATCAATAGGACATTTGCAGCAAATGAGCATTTCTAGAGGATAGTTTTGAAGGATTCATATAGAATGCAGAGCCTGCAACATTGTGATCAGTTAAATTGATTAAATATAATTTATAGCCACATGGCTAGCAAAAGTAAAGAAAATACAGGATTCAGAAAAGTGTCATGGTGCCCATTTGTTAATCACTACCAGTTCCTTAATTTGGGACAGTGTCATTCATTCTGCAAAGGAGAGGAAATACTTTTCGTATATAATTGAAGTTCATTTGGGGAACATGTTATTATTTCCTTGACATGGTACAATCTGTATCATGAAAATCCTGTGGTCGTGACGCCATAACTGTGCAACAACCAAATAGCGGGTCACCAAGAGGTGCGTGGGGCATTTCTTGTGGGCCAGGACACATGGCTCACAGGGCAAGGTGGGGCTGTCAAGGCAGGTGCGGCGAACGTGGGGCTCCCTGCCCCCATGCCAAGCTTCCTGTGCACAAGTTTGTGCGTGCTGGGCCTCTAGTGGAGAAATAAAATGTATCCCAAGGGAGACATCATATATAATGCTGTATAATTTATTAGTGGTGAAATATCTTTCCTTTGCATTCATATGTGAGTCATCCAAAAAAATCACCTCAAAAAGCCCCTTCACTATTAGATGATTCTATTCGATAGTCATTGTTGCCACAAAAGTTCAAGACCTAGGGATTTTTTTCTTTTAACTTATATATTTGTTTAATAAAAGATCCTCTAAATTTGGTGATGCAAACTTAACCTGTTAAGTATATACAAGACAAATCTAAAAAAAGAATTTGAGAATTGTTTTGTTACATTAAGAATGAAAACACTTGATTATTGATATTAGAATAAACATTGTGTTCTAATATTTTTTCTTTCATTTTGGTTAAGGAATTAATATTTTAATGAAAATGAAGGACATGACTAAGAGGAAAATAGTTATACCTAGTTGTATGCCTATGCCTAACCTGTGTGGCAATGATTTTGCAATTCTATGCAGTCAGAGCTTATCCAAATTAGACTTTCATAGTAAAATATGGATTTCTTTGCATTTGATATTTGGTTATTTCATTGGGTTTTGCCAGGTGATTTTGCTGGATAGTCACTCAATAAACTTACCTGAATCATTCTACAGTTCCCATTGGCCTGATACAGGGAGTTGTTCATGTTATTCTGCTATGGGAGGAGTCACATTCTTGAGTTTTAAATTTTGTTTATCTAATAGGTAGAAATAGAGCTTCCTCAGTGGGGACATTTAGCAACACTGAGGCAAATGTATGTTATGGTTTGGAAGTTATCTCTGAATGAAGGCCTATAATAATTCTTAATCTCTTTCCTGGTAAATCACAACTCAGGGAGTTACTCTAGATTTTATTTGTTTTTGCTCTCATTTTAACAAGTCTCATAGTAATAATAGTATGCACTTATTGAGCACTTACTATATGTCAGTCATTGCCCTGAGTTTTTGTATGACATGTATTTTTGAATCTGCACAATAGCCTTAGGCAGTTGTTGCTATTATCATTGACATTTTACACAGGCATGGTGAGATTAATCATCTGAAGATGGAGAACTGTTAGGCAGCAGGAAAAGGAACTGAACCAAAGTAGTGGGGGTCCAGAGTTCTGGGATAATTATAACTGCTTTACCTACATTTTTTAACGTGAGTCCTAGAAATAAGAAGGAGTATTTCTTTTATTGGAGAATGTAAACACCTAAATGATTAAAAGTGTTTGTTTGACTGACATTTTTAAAGGTTGCTTTGCTGCCTATGTCACAAATCTAGAATGCCAAACAGTGGTTTTGAGAGTGGGAGGAAGACTCACATCCTGTCTGTCAAAAAACCAGAGGTTTTCTTTCCTTTGGTTGGATTTCTTTGGTTTCCTTCTTCCTTAATTAGCATTTTAAAGAAAAATAGCAGCTGCCTTTGACAACCTACAATTTGCAGGAATTTTCAGAGTAATGTCCTGAGCTTTAGTGGAGAGGGCATGGGATTTGGAGTCAAGACTCAGGGATTATGACTTGGCCTCCACACTAGCTCTGCTGTCTTCAGCATGTAATGTGAACTCATTGTTATTATTCTCTTGATCTTTAAAATGATGCGCATAGTGATACCTATCACATAGCATTAATGTGAAGGTTGAATTAAATCATACATATGAAAAGAAATGTTTAAAATGTAAAGCATGTACACATGTAATTTTAATGTTTAATAATTTTTTAAGTTAGAGGTCTTATATTCATAAAATAGTTCTTAGCTCCAAATGACATTTCTCCTTGCCTAATAGAGCTGTCTAATTAACAAAACTAGAGACATTTTGAATTAAGATAGGTTACTAGGAATTTATTTATCCATTATTGATCTGAAGACACCTAATACCATTTAGTATCTTCAACCATATTGAACTTAAACCAATATTAGATAGCTGTAGTCATAAACCATAAAATAAACATTATAGACTAAAAGATGTTTACTTTTATTGTATGGCAGGCAGTACATCATTCAGTATGATGCAAGTATGAGTAAGTAAGTATATGAGTAAATGTCAAGCTACCCACTTCTTTAATTTTATTTTGGTTTGGAATGTACAATGTTTAGCTAAAATAACATGTTTATAATTTTGATTTAAATTTTGATCCAATTTTACTGATATCACCTATTTTTAAGTATTCATATCTGTGAACAGACTGACTCTTTCAAAATAATTGAAAAGGTTATTTGTTTAGAGTAGGCTTTCACAAAACAGTATCTCATGAAATTATACTATGAGATACTATGGGGGAAAAGGTTGGTAAATGAGGCATGATTGATTTTCCTCCTAGATAGTCTTAAGATAGAATAGCATATTCAGCTCTCAGAAAATTTGACTTAAATAAGTTAATTTAACTATGTTTAACATAGACATTCAAGAGCTTTTATTTTCCATCTGAAAATGTATTTTTATAAAATATCTATTAGCCTAGAACCTAAAATGCTTCTGTAAACATAAACTCAATGTTCTTAGGCTCTGCTGGGTGGTTCAGTTGGTTAGTACATCGTCCTGTGCACCAAATAGGTTGCAGGTTCGATTCCCAGTTAGGACACATACTTGGGTTGTGGTTTTGATCTCTGGTTGGGGTATGTGCAGGAGGCAACTGATCTATGTTTGATGTTTTTCTGTCACATCAGTGTCTTCCTCTTCCTCTCCCCTTTTCTCTTCCTTTCTCTCTCAAATCAATAAGCATATACTGGGGCTGGGAAGGGGGAATAATAATAATAAAAAAAGCTGATGTTCTTGGAATGCCCAGTGGCCTCTGGGCTTCTATGTGAATTGCTCCTTTAAAACTTCCACTGAAGTTCCATTATACTGATAGTAGGAATTTTTTATATGCCCATAATGATGAATACTATTCTAGAATATGTTCCTGGAGAGCCATCTCCTTGGTTCTTGTCATGCTTGCAAGAAAGAATTCAAAAGAATGACAGAAATAGTGTTGAAGCAAAGCAAGCAAACTTATTAAGAAAGCAAAGCAACTGAATTTATTAAGAATACACTTGACATAAAGCACAAGTGGAAAACTCAGCTATTTGGAGCACCTGCCTTGAGGGTTGAAGGATTTTTTGCTTCCCACCCTCCCCCCACCCTTGGTTTTCAAGGTTCCCCTACCTGATAGGCTAGTTAGATACCAAAGTGTCCCTTTTTACATTGCAGCAGTTTTTCACAGAATTTATGAGAGCATCTGGCGATTTTATCTTGGCAAGTCCTAAGACTGCTGACTTCTTTGCTCAGTGGGTGAGATAAACTCCCCCCTTTTCTCCTTCTCATCTTCCTCCTTTAGCAGCTATCTTTTCTGTCTAATATTCCCCTTTCAACTGATAACATCCAAATGCTTTTGGTGGTTTTGTTATTTGTCCCCCAGACTTCAGCTATCCTTGGGTTTCGCTTGGTCCAAATGGCATTAATTGGCTCTTTGTTCTCTAGTTTTCCAGGCCAGGATGATTTAGGCTCTGTATTCTCTGGTTAGAGAGAAGAGGTATAAACCATTTGCTTTTAAGTGTCCTTGATTGAGGAAGACAGGCTCTTGCGTTTCACAAGCTGGCTGCAAGTTGCCCAAACTGTTTGGCCTTGTTTAATTTTTTTGTCTCTGTTTCCTCATTTCACTTGCTCAGGAATTTTCCTAGGTTCTTATTATCCTGCTATAATCAGACATCCATCTTTAATGTGAGCTGGCAAGATTAAATTCCTTCCTATTATGCTGTATATATGGTACAAACATTCATTTAATACTCAGGGTTTTTTGAGTTAATAATGTGCAGTGTGTAAATGAGAGTTTTCAGATGGTACAACGAAATTCTGGCATATAAAACAAACAACAAATCCTGTGGGGATTCACTGAAGCACAGTAACAACAAATAATAACAATATACGCGCTTAAAGTTGAGTTCATACTTCATACCAAGTATTGAATGCACTGAGCACTTTTGCAAGTATGGACTTATAGTTATCCTTTCAACAGCCTCTGGAGAGGTAAATATCTCATTTACAGGTGGGGGAATTGTGGTTTCTCAAGTTCTTAAGGACTAACTGTTAAAGTCAGAATGTGAAGATAGGTTATTAGGAACTTCAGAATTCACGACCACTGCATTTGATGGCATTTAGAGCTCATTCTGCTCAAATTTTCTGAAAATTGTCAATGACTGGAAGACTTACTAGCCTTTAAGGAGTAAAGATTGGGGAGGCAAACTTGAAACAAAATCTCAGGCCAGTCTGAGAGGTGGCTGACAGTCACTGATGGTAAATGTCTGGGCTTTGGCTGGAACTCAAATGTGGAAATACTTTGGACCAACCCCTCAGAAACCAAATTACAAGAAAAAGCTTGTGCCTTTTACAAGCTGGATAGTGAACCAAATTTTCCTTGCAATACTTTGGTCTTTTTCAAACTGGTAGCCATTAAATAAGAAAACAGAAAAGCTAAATAATATTTTCAAGGAACAAACTGCATTTGGACAAATATTACTGCATTTATAGATTTATGTGACGAGATGTGAATCATGTATGAATAAATCATTGGACAATGTTTTTGAATGCTTGCTATATCTATCAGGGTAGGGAATAGTAAACTCTAAAGGAGAGGGATTTTTTCATGGATTCCAGAGAAAAATATGTGTATACTTTGAGCTTTGCCTTTAATTTTCTTTAAATTGTTGAATTAGTTCAACAATTTTCAATCTTCTTCATCTCATGGCACACAAACTAATTACTAAGTTCAGTGGCACACCAAAAATTATATTAATTTTTTTGATCTGAAAAAAAATAGGGATAATTTTTATTAATTCATACCAGATGGCTGTTATTGTGTTGACTGTTGTCTTTTTTTTAAAGGTCAACTTGGCTTTTTTTTCTTTTTCATTCTCACCTGAGGACCTGCTTTGAGAGCTGAAGCGGGAGTGGATGGGGGAGAGGGTAGGGGGTGGGGGGGTAAGAAAGAAACAAAGGCGGCAGGGGAGAGAGAGAGGAGAAAGAGAACATTGATCTTTTGCCTTCTATATGTGTGTGCCCCAACTGGGGATAGAACCCACAACCTAGGTATGTGCCATGACCAGGAATCGAACTGGCACCCTTTGGGTGCACAGGACAACATTCAACCAACTGAGCCACTCTGGTCAGGCAGCTGTTGTCATTTTTTTTTTTGTATTTGACAATCTATGGGGAAAAGGTCAGTGCCCCTGATTGAACAGTCAGGTATTGCATGTTTTAAAAATTCTTGTGGTACACTAGTGTCACTAGAAGTCACTTCTTACCTAGAGGCACTAGAGCAAGGATTAAAAGCACAACTCTCAATGCTTCCATGTCTCTAGATCAGAGTAGAAGAGGCCTGGGGCAGGGGGCAAGGATGAAGTATAAGTGGTCAGTGGGAGAAAAAGGTAACATATATAATACTTACAAGAATAAAAGTTTAAAAAAACAACAAACACACAACTTCCGAATGTTGAGCCTGGGAGCCTGGTGTGAGCCCTGCTGCTCCCATACTTAATTGCTGTGTGAACTTGGTAAAGGCATTTAATTTTCTTGTGCCACAGCTCTTGCTGTGGAAAATGGAATACATAGTATCACAGGATTTTTGTGAGGATTTAAGGTAATAACACATATAAGGTGTCAGAATGGTGTCTGGGATATAGGAAGTGCTATATGTCCGTGATTATTTTATTATTTAATTGTTATTATCACTACTACTCATTCTTTGAGCCTTAGTTTCTTCACCTAGAAAAATAGGGGGTTACATTAAATGATATTTAAGTATATAGTTTCAGATTTATGCATATTTCTTAAAGTTAGCATAAAACTTTTCAATGATTTGTGTGATATCTTAGGGGTACTAACGCATGTAAATTAATACCGTCAGCAAGTGCTTTGTGTTTTAAAGGCAAAGAGAAATGCAAAACAAACAGAGTAAGAAAACAATCAAATAACCGTGTTTTGGCAATCAAAGGACTTTTTATTAAGCTCTTGGACACTCCAGGATGTGGAGTTTAGATGGAAAGCAGGCTTTGTGTTATTTCTGAAGTTGTGACATTTGAATAGGGATGATTAGGAGGTGGCATACTTAAGGTGAGCAAGGTACTCTCTGGTTACCATAGTAACCATTGAACATAGTGGCTGCTTATGAGGTATTTACTACACCAGTAATATCCCAAGCACTTCGCAAATATTAGTGTATTTTATCCTGGATTTACAGAGCCAGGAATTGTAGCATAGGGGAGTTAAATTACTTGCCCGAGATCATACCCTTCATGAAACCAGGATGTAAACCTGGCTTCTGAGTTCCTGCTGTTAGCCCCTCTGCCTCTTATCTCTGACAAGCTTGAAGGAAGGTATGCAATTATTTGGAATCCTTAGAGTATTGAGTAGTTGGGCATGGCCAGACCATGGGGTGTTGGGATAAAATAAATTAAGGGGAGATAACTAAGGATTTGAAGTAATACTCTGACCATTATCTTAATAATCTAGATAAAGAGCATAGTTGAGGTACTAGACTGCAATGTTACCATAGTAACGGTGACGCAGCCTTGAGGGGCAGAAATCTTAGCCTCTTTAGGTCAAGGACCCTTCTGACAATCTTATTAAACTGTGGACTTTCTCCCCAGAAATTTGTGCAGCATAGAACAATGCCACAGGATTTCAACAGTTTCACAAACCCATTTATTTATCTGATGCTTTCCACAGCTTGGTTTTCCTCCCTAGTGATAATTGTGTATTTTCTTAAAAGTCTTCATTTCTTCTTTATCTTTTGTTTGTTTTGTGTTTCCTTTCAGTAATCATACTTTTAAAAATATTTCTTTGGATGATTGACCTTTAATTACTGACTTCTGCATAATAGAATTTTGCCAAGTTCTTGATTTATATCCTCACTGTAAGAATGTATATAAAAGGCCTAGTTCACGGATTCATGCACCCGTGGGGTTTCTCAACCTGGCCTGTGTGTGGGGATTGGGCCAAAATCTGTCCTCTGACATCCCCCAAGGAATCCCATATTGTGAGAGGGTGCAGGTCAGGCCGAGGGACCCCACTGGTGCATGAATCTGTGGACCAGGTCTCTATATGCATATAAGATATTTTGTTAATCACTTCCTGCCCTTTTCCCTGCACACTTCCCTTTGAGATTCATCTATCTGTTCCCTATTTCCATGCCTGTGGTTTCCACTTATGCACTGATCATCTGCCTTCTGGTGGTCAGTGTGCATCATAGCTACCAGCCAGTCGGTGGGATGGCTGGTCACTTAGAGTTTTATATATATAGGTAATGCCATGTAATTTCCTATAATTTTCTTCCTTTGTTGCTTGAATATAGAGGTGGTGATAGATCTTGTGACTAGTAGATAGTTTCTTTTGATCCATGTTGTCCTGTTTATTCATGAAAAACATTTTGTTACTTAAATAGCTGAATCTAGGATGGGGAAATTATTTGGATGAGAGAGAGAGAGAGAGAGAGAGAGAGAGAGAGAGAGAGAGAGAGAGAGAGAGAGAGAGAAGGTGGGGGGTGGGGGAGAGGTCCTGTTGCCAAAATGCAGATGAAATGGCCCTTTGTGGCGAATCAAATTAAAGATTCTGTCTTTGCTTATAGGACAGACTTTTTTGTCTCTTGTGCATAGACACCCTTATAGTAATTAGAGCCTAGAGGTAAGGGAGTTCAGAAGAAGTTGGGGACTGATTATCATTTATTTTGTTTATCATTTGGTGTGAGAGTAGTAATTAGGTCCCCCTTGGCTATGTGGGGAGTAAGTATTGCCAATACCTATGGGAAATTGCTTCTAGTAAAATTCACATGCTATTTAAGATTTTGCTTTTTTTTTTTTTAATACAGTCTAATGTGACAATTTGGTGAGCTGAACTCAAATTTGTCTTCGTTAAGTGGTAAATAAACTGTTTTCTTCTTTCTTTTAAATTTCTCATATTTTTCTTACACTTTGGACTGTTGAAGCCTTCATTGCAAAGTAAAGGTTATTTCTTTGTATAAATATAGATATTCTAAAAAAAAATCAGGATTTTTTTGACCAGTTTGTTTTGAAGAAGAATATAAGAAAAAGAACTTCATAGGTTTCTCTACGTTCTCAGACTTTAGGCTTATAAAGGAAAGTTGCTTTTTGTTAATTTGTTTGTGATAATATAATGAATAGAATCTTGTGACATTTTTCTTTCTCCAATCCTACTCTACATATCATTTCAAGAATACATCTAATATATAGGATATTAGCAAATGAGAGACTATGAATGAATGTACTCTATTAGGAATGAGGATCTTTACACAATTTTAATTTTATTTCAAAAGGAATTGGCTATATATATATATATGTATATGTGTGTGTGTGTGTGTGTGTGTGTGTGTGTGTGTGTGTGTGTTATGATTAAGGGAGGAGACATTTCACTGAAAGTGAAATTATCATTTGAGTGAATGTATCTCTTTTAAACATTTAATCATTTGAAGTTCTATTTAATGAAGATATGTAAGATTATGGTGCATCTTTTCCTCTTTTTAACAGAGTGTATTTTCTGTTATTTTGGACTAAGATACATTTATGAAATGTGGGATGCATAACATCATAAACACCTTGAATATGCCCTGATATCCCCTAGGATTGTTGTGAAATATGGAACTGTGCACACAAATGCTCACTTATGCTAGGTCACCATCCTTTTCTCTTTAATTTATTGGGAATGACTCCATTTCTTTTCTGTGGGGTAGAGGATATAGATTTTGTGGTGAATGTTCTCATCTATGTTCAATATTTTATTGCCTCCTGGTGAGTGATTGAGCTGTGGCTGGTGAGGATGATGGGGACTAGACCTTGAATAAGTGGAACAGTATCATATATGAAGGGACTTACACACACACACATACACACGTACGTTCATTGTTGGAGTAATATGCCCTATTACACCATTTGATTTGTATTGTGTGTGTATTATTTTTCATCTGACACTTGCTACATCTTATATTTTTATAAACTGTAGTTCTGTATTTAATCCTAATTCCTTTTTGAGTGGGAAACTATGTCAAGAAATTACTTTAAATGTTGTAGTTATAAAGAAATGCCATCTTTCTAGTCTGCCAGTTGTGAACTCTGCACTTGTAACTTTAAAAGAAAACACTCAAAAGTGCTGCCTAAATGACGCATCATCATGCCTAAGTGAGTGTCTTTAACTTGAACAATGACAAATTTATGAAACTGAAACTTTTTGGATGTTTTGGGGAACCATAACACAAAGTCATATATCATGGGAATTATGTTGTTCTGTTTGTCATTCTTTGTGTGCTTAGCATGAGTTAGATAACCTAATTTTTAGATATTCTTGCCAGCTGCATTTCATAATAAATTTTTCATTTGTGTCTACTACTAAGATTTGGATTTACTCTGAATAGGGGTGATAATTGATTAAGCAGGTTCTAAACAGAGGGGAAAGAAGGCCTTTCTCCTCCCCAAGTTACTTCTGACACTTAGGGATGCCGAGAAAGTGTTAGTCTAATAAAATGAACTTTCTTACTTAAGCTAAATTCCATAAATATAAACAGCATTTTTATAAACTAGAAAAACGTTGTTTTGAAAGGAAATAATTGAACTGCTTTCTGAAATTCCATGGGATAGCACGTGATGAGCTAAAATCACCCAAGCATTATTCTAACAAGGTAGTACTATTTTCATTTTTATTGGGTCAATTTTGCATCATAAATAACACATTTTATTGATGATCCTGTATTCACATATGACATTAAAACATTTAGTACTTCCAACTTTTCTGGTGGCTTTCCTCCTTCCCTTTTCAGTTTTCTATTGCTCACTTTTGGTAGTTGGAAACAGTGTTTATCTGTTTCATCTTGGGGATGAGCCTCTAGCTCTCACCATGCCATCTGGCATCCATGGTCTCTTTCCTGTAATGAGTATTGCAAAAGAGATATTTATTAAATGAAGGTGTCAGCTTATGAGTTATTTTGACTATTGACTATCCTTTTTATATTACATACTTTTATCTGAATAAGGCCATTTAAAAAAAACACACAACAACTATCTTCTTAAACTATTTCTAGTACCACAGAAATTTTATTCAAACTTCAAGTGAATGAAGTGAAAAATAAAGTTTATTTTTTAACTCATTCAGAAACACATCTATCAAATGACAGGTCATTGGATTGGACTCTCAGTAGAACTTGAGTGTTAATTATTCTACTTAATTATGTTTATATGTTTGGAATAATGTTGTTGATTGGTTCATTTAAAGAGTGAGATTTACCATTAACTATAAATTTGCAGTAGCCATTGTAATCCCAGCAATCTTTCTCCCTAGTTATTTGAGAATTTCTTTTATGCACAAATATGCCCTATATAAGAGCAAATAAAAATATCTCTTAACGGTGGTTTCTTTATTGAGGAAAGGAGTGCAGTCTGTTGCTACTTTATATGAAATTAGCCATTTTCCACTTGGTAGATTAAGACATTCATCTTTGACTTAAAATCAAAATTGATGTAAAATTTTTTTAAAATATATTTTATTGATTTTTTACAGAGAGGAAGGGAGAGGGATAGAGAGTTAGAAACATCGATGAGAGAGAAACATTGGTCAGCTGCCTCCTGCACGACCCCCACTGGGAATGTGCCTGCAACCAAGGTACATGCCCTTGACAGAAATTGAACCTGGGACCCTTCAGTCCCCAGGCCGATGCTCTATCCACTGAGCCAAACTGGTTTTGGCTGAGGTACATTTTAAAGGAAACAAATGAAAATGAAGCTTGAGAGGATACAATTGTAAATGGTATTCACTAAAATATTCTAAAATTTAAATAGACATGTGAAGATTATGATTCAGGCAGTATGCATTTGAGGTGGTGAGCATTGGGATCTCCCGTATGCTTCTGTATTATTCATGTGTGTGGATGGTTCTTAGACAGGGTGGACCAGAGAGAGTGGATGAGAGCAGATCTGGTTATCAGAATGGAGCAAACAGTATTACTGAACCATGGAGAGGCCCAGAGGACCTAAAGTTTCACTATGGATCCTCTGGGGAGTAGGGACATAGCCACGGCAGGAGGAATTAAATGCAAACCTGGGAATTTAGCTTCTGCCTTGATTCTTGGGAGAATGACTCTGAGGTGAAATATTTTCATCTTAGCTGTACCATGGCACACAGATATTGGGCTGTTTGCCAGATTTTTTTTATTCTTTTAAAAAACAATCAGTGTTTATATGCAAATGTGGCAACACAGTAACATCCTTAAACTGCCCGTTAGAATTTACATTATTCCATATCATTTGGGACATAGATTTGCCATTTCATCAAACCCTTTTGAGGAAAAGAAAGTGTATTCTTTTATTAGAAAGTTATTCTGATGCCTGTAGGTGTTTTAACCACAGGGGAAGGGGACTGTAGGCGGTCATGTGGGCATAGAAATGCATGGGCATGTAGAGCTGAATCATGAACTTGAAAGGAAAGAGTTGTGTGTGGACAAAAGCTGATTTTTTTCATATTAGCTTAGAAATTTAGGATTGAAGGCTAAGATGGCACATGTATGTTGCAGGTTTGCTATTTTTAATTCAGAGATTTCTAAAAAGTTTTTATTAAAGAATTGTAATAAAACAGTTCAACTCAAATGTAGGTAAAGTCTTTGCTTATATTTCATATCTTAGGCCATTGAGCTGAGGTTTTCTGAATAGTAAAGTGTGTCATGGGTTAATAAAGTTTTAGCATCCCTGGATACTCTTCATTTTTAAGGGATAATTATAATGTTCAAAGGGACCGAGTCACTTGGGAAATAAATTCCACTTGCCTTAAAATTTCTTATTTGCTTCTTTATTTTAATCTGTTCCTGTGACATAGTTCCAGAAAAAAAAAAAAAAAAGAAACTGTTCAAAGCCAAACATAAATAAATAGAAAGTCTTTTGTTTAAATTCATCCCTGTGAGTAGAATTTTATACATTACTATAAGATTGCTGTTCTAAAGATTAGTATAAATACTATTTGCTTAAAATATTACTGTAATCACTTCATTGAGTACAGAGATCTAATATATTTGAGGGGATCGAACTTGTAATTCTTCTGTGCTCACGCCAATGCTCTAACCACTGAGCACAGTGCCAAGGCTAACTATACATTTTAAAATTTAAAAACCACTATAGAGTAAACCCTTATAAAACAACATATTTTCAATTATATATATATAATTATATATATATATATATAATTTAAAGTATTTAATTTAACTTAAATTAAAACATTTAATATTTAACTAAAATTCTTAGTCTAATCTATATCATATATACCATTTCATATACCATATGCCATATATATCATATGCCATATATAATATATATCAATCATATGTCACATATCAAAATCAGTGGATATAATTTTGCTCTTGTCATATACGTGTACATGTATAAAATAATTTAACTGGCATGGCCCCTATATTAATCGCTGGACTCGGGCATATAACTTATATTTTAACAACAAAAAAATAGCTTTTATAAGGGTTCTTCGTAATGCTGAAATATTTTGAATCACTTTAAACTTTTCTCAATCTTTCATGTTGAATCCTTATTACATAATTTATTATGTAACCCCTTTGTAATTTTTCTAGTAATTAAATGAACCAACTAAAGAATAAAAATTTAAAAGGTTTTTGATAGATCTACCCAAGACTACTGTGCAGAGGGTGTGTACTGTCACTCTTTCCCTTGTCTTTGAGTATTCAGACTTATTGCATAGAAGCCAGAGAATGAGAAAAGTTGTATATGCAAAGGATAAGGAGCAGCTATAGAACAATAAGCATATTTAAATTATTTTGAAATGTAGATAATAAAAAAATCTCTAGTTGTACTATTGAGGTACTCTTTTTCACTAATTATTAATCCCTTATGGTTAGAATAGTAGTTTTGAAATTAGTTTCTGATCTTTATTAAAGAATTACTTATAGCACATTTCAGATTTAGGTTAAAAAAGTACTGTGTATAATATACATTCTGTAAGCCAAAACAAAAAGCATCACTTATTTTAATAAATGCTTTGATTGCCCTAGTTCCTTTTTATTAACACCTTTGAGATGTTACATAAAATACCATTGTGCTATATTTACATGTAAATTCCAGGACAACCAAATGAAGTATTATTTGTTAGTAAAATGATCAGTACATATACTGTCTCTAATAATGAACACATTTTAAGACTCAGGATTTGCATGTTACTATTCAGAGTGAGAGTAGTAAAGAGGTCTCTGCAAAGGATGCATGAGGTCATCAAAGCAGTAGTGAAAAAACAACAACAACCCATACAAGTTAATTAATAAATTGGAGTTTTACTTATATATCTGATGTGAAGAATTTTTTTAGCTTAAGCAAGACCAGATGTTTTTGTTTGCAAGATCAATATTCAGCCACACTTGAGGTGGGCGAGGATATTTTAATTTGACAGGCATTAATATCTATAATGAAAGTCAGAGACTTTCAAATAAACAAGTGACGAGTGTCTGTAGGAATAGCATAAGTAGGATACTGATAAGTTTCTACAGTTTTCCTGGAGGCTAGCTGAGGTTAAGTTTTATACTCTTTCACAACATGATTTATATATCTTTGCATATAAACATTATGTGAATGGATGAACATGTATCCCCATACTGATAGAATTTTTTTTAATCCCTAAAGAATATTAGTCAAACCTACTTGCTTAATATTTGAATCCAAATAAAATTTAGTGAAAAGTCACTAGTGTTTCCTTTTGCAGATCCTTTTGCTCTTCATTCAGAAATAGCATCAGATTTCACGTATTTTAATGACTGATGATGGGAGCTACTTATGTATATTTTAGCTGGAATATTGTATCTTATAGTTAGCATGTTTTATTTATTATTATTTACCTTAAAGACAGAACCTCATCTTTTGGAGCCATCTGGAAAGTTTATTGTATGTTTTAGACAAAAGAAATATGCAACTGCATCTAAGAGTTTCTAGGAGCCTAGGCATAATCTTAACCTTTTGTACTTCATAATTGTCTGTCTATAGATGCAAGGGGCGGACCTCCCCCACATATCACTCACGTCCATAGCTGCAAACCTTGCTTATCAACTCTGGTTGCCCAATTTTAAAGTCAGACTTGTTAGTGACATCTCTGGGTTTGTAGAGAAAATTTATGGTAACTTAAATTCGTAAATATTCCAGCATATGGAAGACATGGGAATGGTTTTCATTTTGGATGCATAACAGTTAACTGGTTAAGGTAGATACTTTTTTTTTTTTCTTACTGCTTACATTATTTCTCATTTTCTTTAAATTTTGTTCTTTGGTTTTGCGGTTTAACACATTTCCAGCCATCTTAAGCACAAACTAATAATTATTACCACATAGTAAGCACTTCAGAGTCTGGTATGCTTATGTTTGTTCTCTGCCATTCACTTCTCACAAGACTCACTGCCTAGCAGTGAATAAGTGCTTAATCCATGCTTGATTGTTGATTATTTAATCAACATGGTTTATTAGAATCATAGTTTGAGACATACACATATGTCCAGGCAGGAATAGCAGGAGTGTCAATATGGACATCAGGCCAGAATTGGTTTTTAGTTGCCTCTGACATGTGATATCCTTAAGCTGTTCTCTTAACATGTGCTGACCTAGGATCTTGGACAGCCCTTGTGCAGACAGTAGCCACATGATATATGGGACAAGAGCTGTTTCTGCACACGTTCAGATTACAGGGAGGGATGAAATAGACATGTCTAGACTTGCAAAGACATTACATCTGCTGTGGTTGATTGATATTACGGACCATGTTTCTGCGTGGAGGGGGGTAGCAGGGGGATGTTAAACCACCTGGTGTTTTTTTCTATTTTTTTATTGAGTTTATGGGGGTGACATTGCTTAATAAAATTATATATGTTTCTGGTATACAATTCTATAATACAATTGGAACTACTTGGTGTTTTGTATGCCTTTACTCATGGTATAGGTCAGTGGTTGGCAAACTGCGGCTCGCGAACCACATTCAGCTCTTTGGCCCCTTGAGTATGGCTCTTCCACAAAATACCACAGCCTGGGGGCGAGTCTATTTTGAAGAAGTGATATTAAAAGAAGTTTAAGTTTAAAAAATTTGGCTCTTGAAAGAAATTTCAATTGTTGTACTGTTGATACTTGGCTCTGTTGACTAATGAGTTTGCCGACCACTGATATGGGTCAGCGAATCTCAATCTGAACTTTACATTATTATACCTGGATTTCTTTAAAAACGTGCCATTGTCCTGGCCCCACCCCAGCCAAGTCAAATCAGGATCTCTAGGAGATGGGCCTGGGCATCATTCATTTTTAAAAGCTATTCCACTCTACAGCCAGTTTTAAGATAGTTTAAAGTTTTACAGGAACCAAAGCTGGAAAAGAAGAAAGATTATAGAATATAATTTTCATCCACCCTGTTCTCATTTACTTGTTGAGAAAGATGCACTACTGGCCAACAGTAATTTATGCAAATTTAAAAGTTCCAGTGGCTCTATTAAAAAAGTAAAGAGGAATAGCTGGAGTTAATTGTAGTAATACATTTTCTTTAGCCCAGTATATTCCAAATCATATTTTCTCAATGTGTAATCAATAGAAAAATATTTAATGAGATATTTTACATTTTTTTCCTGGTTTGAGGTGTTATAAATTTAGTGCCTATTATATAGACTTGAAGTGCATCTCAGTGTGGGCAAGCTATTTCTCACATGTTGAACAGCCATACCTGTCTAGTCAATTCCATATTGGCCAGAGGAGATCCAGAGGAGAAAGTGCTGGATAGAATACAAACCAGGAGACCTAAAGATTAGTGTTGGTGTTGCCACTGACTAAGCTTTTGACTTTGAACAGTTCACTTATCCTCTCTTTGGGCTTCAATTTCCTCTTTAATATGAGAGAGGTCAGGTGTCAGTATAAATTGGGAGTTTTCTAATTTTGTCACAAAAAGCCCCAAGATTTTTTGAACCATCCTAAAGGAGAAAAGAGGCAAACAAGCTGCTTTTGGTTCTTACTCTCTTTAGATATACTTGAGTTTTCAGATGTCATTTTGAGAGGAAAAAAAATTCATTTGAAAACAAAACAAAAATTTGAAAAAAAAAAAAAGTCACTCAGCTCAATGTTCTCTTAAGTTATGTGATTCTCTCTTGTCAGCATTTATGACAGCCTCTCTGGGGAGAGGTCAGATAGCAGGTTTCCTGCTTTTCCTTCCAGTGAAGGCATCGCCATTGACAATGGCTCTTGAATATTTCCTGTCAAATAATAGAATCCCTTCAGTAGTGGCTAAAGTGGCTCACATTGGCTACGGAGGCACACAGTGCTTGTCTAGAACTGACCCAGCCCAGGTTGTAGGAGGAGACCCCTGGGTTTCCCTAAAGTATGGTCCCCATAGTCAGCCACATCCCAGGACTAGGAATACCCAGGCTATGACTATGTGGCTTTCTGACCCGAAATGTGCTGTTCTACTGGTGAATGAATAATTGCCAACAGCTTCAGTCATTGTTATATCGATGCCAACCAATATTGGATGCACATGATTTTGGTTCCCAGACTAGTAACCTGTGTCTACATCAGCCACATGACTTATGGTGGCAACAATAAAGAAAAAGTGGTATCTTATCCTGTTCATTGGAAACCAGACTCTGCCAGATTCCCACAGTCATTGACATAGGAACTCAGTCCTAGTCAAGTGTACTGTTTGCCTTTTAAAGGCTTCTGTGGTGGTTTGTGTTAGGAGTCAGTCAAGGACTTATAGGTCCCAAATTTTAGCTACTTTGCTGTTGTATTTGAGGGAAGGGGATGCACAAACTGAGTGAGTATCGTGAAGTGGAGAAAGCTGAGAGCGTTTTTATTTCTAGAATGCTGCTAAGAAGTCTATTATAACACCATATTCAATATTTAATAGGTAATTATCTGAAAATCATTTTGGACAGCTTCAGCCCAAATATCAACAATTATTTCTGGATTTTTACTAGCACACACAAACTTAATTCTTTAAGCCGCAGTCTGCTCATGTACCAATGAAAGCAGCTGCTCATACTCAAAGCAAAGGAGGGAAGGGGAACCCAATTTCATTGTATGAAGCATAGCAACTTTTACAAGTCAATGAAAGAAGTGTTTCCTAAGCATGTTTGTTTCTTCAGGCTTATTAGCTTTTGCTCAATATTTGGCACTGATCTGCATGTAGGAGTCCAGATGAACAGGGAAAGCAAATAAATGTGACCTTTGTAAGACTGGTATTTTCTTTATGAAGCCGAAGGGTGCACAAACACACAGATATTAGCCCACTCTTATTTTTGTGCCAGAAAATTTCTCTCCACTGACAGCATCTCTGCATTTGATCTTTGGCATCGTTGGTGCCCATCTTGGTTCCCTGCAGGCCTTTCCATCTGGTTCACTGGTAAAGAGCCCATCTCATCGGTGCCCCTACCATCCACTCAGAAACGGAGCTTCTGATTGGTCTTTTCTGTTCCTTCATGCTCTTGTTTACATGGAACCAGCTCCAGTATCTCAGAGCAGGTGGCTTTGCCTTAGCCAGTGACCTCAGGATAAGCAATTATGAGAGGTAAGAGATCTGCTGTGCAGAGTGGAGCATCTGTTATTGCAGCGATTTTAGCCTTAGAGAGAGTCTAGGGACTTTGAGAAAGTCTACTTCATGAAGGTGATGCCTCCCTGGAGTGCTCTCCTTTGGCCTCTCACCTTCTTAAATGCTTGGGCTATTTCAGGTTTAATCCTTTGGTCTCCCTTAGTTCAGCAAGGCCAGCGAGTGCCTGGCAAAGACCCACTGCTTTCATGTGCCGGTCAGTAAATCAGCCTCCTTCCCTCTGGTTCTCCTACAATTCTTCCTGACAGTTTTGCAGAGTCACCTAACCCTCCACAGTGTCCAACTCACATCTTGATAAGTCACTAAAGAATAAATAAATTTATAAATAAATAAATAAATAAATATGCAAACAAACAAATAAATAAACAAATCAGCTCTTGCCTTTATCCTATGTGTCCTTTTGAAGTTTCCCATTTCCACCCCTATCCTATAACAGGGACATTTTGAGGAGTTGCCAGATATTTTCTAATTTCAAACTGTGCTAGTACATGAAGACTTAAATAAAAAAAACAAAAAAAAAAACAAAAAAAAAACACAAAAAACTGGCCATTGCAATGGTTTCATGTGTTCTTAACAAAAATATGTATTAGTCAGGCAAGAAAAAGGAGGAAGACAAAGAAATGGGATAACAAAATATCCAAACGCCTCAAGATGAATGACCAGATTTTCTCTTTTTTCTTCTCTTAGTCTGAATCTTAAATTTTTTTTTATTTTTATTTCACAGTATGCTTTGGATTTACACATTTTGTCTTTTATTTTATATTATGTTTTGTATTATAAAGCTATTCTATTATCAGTCATTAAAATTATTTTTGAAAATAAAAGTGGTTTTTATAAGAAGCACCACTCAGTATTGGTTAGAATTTCAATTCTAAAATGTGATTTGTTCATTATTTTTTTCAGCACTGTTTTAAGTACTTTCTAGGAAACACTGGGGAGTAGTTGTTAACGCAGTAATACTGGCATCTGACCTTCAAAGATTACACTCGGTGGGTCTATGTATACATCTCTAGGTGATTATCTTGGACAAGGTGCTTCCTATTTTTGAGCATCAAGTTTGTCTCCCAGGATAATGTTATGGGGAACTCAATAAGTTTACATATAAACACATGTACATAGGTCTTACTCATCTTATAGCTTTATTGTTCTGACTTTATTACCCCAACATTATCTGGCATAAAATAAACACTATCAATATTGGCTACTATTACTATTTGCTTTAGTTACTCTAACAGTCGTCAGGTCGATATAATCCCCACTTTACAGAAGAGGTAACAGAAGCCATAGGAAGATGTTTAACTTGCCCAGTGAGGGAGCAGAGCCAGGGCTTGCACCCCGGTCTATCTGACTGCAAAAGCCACATGCTGTTCCATGGCGTGTGCCACCGCCACTTTGTTTTGGGCAGCGAGGTCGAGTAGATATGCTTGGATTGTTAGGGAAATCAAACTTGCATCCATTAGTACAGGTTCATTTCCTGATTTTTCTTCTTACTTAAGTAGTTCTAATTTCTCTTGCGTAACTAATCTATGCTATTAGAGTGCACAGAATTTCTTGGCCCAGGTCTACCATCATTCTTGCTTCTTTGAGGGCCAAGTTTATTTCTTAATTATCAGGTGTACTTTGCAGAGAGGAACCGCCATAACGGAATGTTCTTATGCTATGGCTGAATGCATATGAAAATTATATGAAGCTGTGTTTATGCACCTTTCAGATATTCCCAATAGATTTGAGCAGTCCACAAATGAACCCTCATATGGAATAGAGAAATACTGAATTTCCCTTCCTGAAGGAGTGTATTGACCATTTACCAGAAATTTAACATTCATGATGCCTCCTCTGCCCATGGACCTAGGAGTTCCGTCGTGGTTCATTGTAGTTGTTTATTGAACATCCTCCAGCTGAGTGAGTAGAGAAATGAATGTATTCACCGATGTGAGGAATGATAGTAGTTATAGGAGAGCTTCTTACTGTGAAGAAGACTTGAGGGTGTGGGAGAGAGAATGGCTGGGTGTAAGTCTGCACATAAGAGGTTTTTGTACCATACTCCTAAATACCTGTCTCTTTCCCGACATTTCATACTGTCCTCTTACTGTTCAAGATGTTCCTTCAGTACATACACACACAAATCCTGGTTCTGTGCATTTTTGCCTTTTTGCTCTCAGATTCCTGTTCTCCCTTTAAACAGTGAGTTCATACATTTACTCAGAGATGTGACTCTAATTCAGTGGTCAGGAAACTGCGGCTTGCGAGTCACATGCGGCTCTTTGACCCCTTGAGTGTGGCTCTTCCAGAAAATATCACGTGTGGGCACCTACATATAGTGCGGTTGAAACTTCATGGCCCATGCGCAGAGGTCTGTTTTCAGCTCTCAAAAGAAATTTCAGTCATTGGCTCTGTTGACTAATGAGTTTGCTGACCACTTCTCTAAGTAAAGGCGCTATGTATTCTCCAGAACTTTTCCCATTTTCCCAATCTCAGTGGAGGAGCCTGCTTTTTTCTAGTGGAGAAATGTCTTCGCTCAAGTTAGTTATGGTTGGATCTATAGGAAAGACTTTCTTTTGCTGAATTGATGTTTGCCTAATTAAAGCACAGATCCTGTTTTCTTATTAAGTCAATCAGCATCTTTAAGATGCAAGAAATTACTGCCAACTTCCTTTCAAGTAATCATATTACATCTGGAATCAAAGGAAGTCTTTAATTCTTGAGAGCCCTTGATCATTTTAATGTGGGAACTTTTAAAATACTCAAATAGGTGGTTAGTGATTAGGAAAGATATCTGGTGGTTATTCCTGAATCTGGTATTGTTGAGTTTTGGCTAATGTAGTATTCTGACTTTTTCTCTTTCAGCTGTCCCATTTCCTCCAAGTCATCGGCTTACAGCAAAGGAAGTGTTTGATAATGATGGGAAACCTCGTGTGGATATCTTAAAGGCACATCTCATGAAGGAGGGCCGGCTGGAAGAGAGTGTTGCATTGAGAATAATAACAGAGGGGGCTTCCATTCTTCGGCAGGAAAAAAATTTGCTGGATATCGATGCACCAGTCACAGGTAAGACCTGAGGATGGAGACTGCCCACTTATATCCATACTTAGTTGTTTTTAATATCAAATCAGAAGTCCAGTGAGGCTTCCAATAGCATAGTTATTTAAGAACTACCAGTAAAGATACGATACATACATAAAATATTTCTATTTTAATTATTAAATATCTAAAATGTTGTGATGCTTCAAAAAATGGTGTGCAAATTAGAGGTGATGAAGATATTCCAAAATAGTAATTTAATTAAGAAATGGTTTTATTTGTCAGTAAAGCTAACTGACATAACATACAGGATATTCATCTAGAACAGTGGTCGGCAAACTGTGGCTCTGTTGACTAATGAGTTTGTCGACCACTGGGAGAGGGACTTAATCACAAGAAACAACAACAGCCTGTAATTATTGGAATCGAGAGTCTTCAGACATATCATATTGAGGCTTCCACAGTGGTTGAGTAAGTGACTGAGTTAAAGCAGTGGCTCTCAAGGTGTCATCCTGAGACTCACATTATCATCATCATCACCACCACTACATGCAGACTTGTTAAAATGTAAACTCTCAGGCCCACCCCAGAACCAGTGATTCTTCTGAGTGAGGCCCAGCCATGTGTTCTATCAAGTCCTTGAGGCGACTCTGATGACATTAGAGTTAGAGAACCCCAGAAGGCCCAATGCCTCTCCTCTTTATAGCATTGTGTGCCTAGGAAATGGGTCTTTAATTTATGAGTGTTTTTGTTCTGTTACCTTTAATGGGCAGAAACATATTTTGCCTCAATGTAACTTCTCTTAGACCACAATAATTAAATCTTGTCAAAAAATTTTGTATGGATATAGAGGATCAAATATTAGAGCTTTTAATCTACATTTTGTTGAGTTAGTAAACTTGCAAGTTTTCATTTTTAGAGAAGCTATGAAACAATTCTTTTTCTTAATTGTTCCCATGATTCTGGGAAAGGGAAACTTGTTTAGAAACAAAAATTGTCCTTTTCAAAATAAAGTGGACATTTAAACATATTTCATTTATACTGCTGATCACTGCTCTTTCTTCCAGATCATCATTACTTGTATTATCGACTTCCATATGTATAATCAAATGTGACAGTTAAGAGAAAGATAAATTTTATTGAATATCAGACTAGACTTTCCTTGGTCAAAATGTCCCTAATGAATTCTATTCCAGAGGAATAGACAATGTTTACTTTATTGTTGTTGTTGTTGTTGTTGGCAAATGCTATTTTTCTTGTTTATAATTAAGGGAAATAATAAATGTGTTTGGAGCCAGGCAGCAAGAGAAATAAACTTCGATTGTGTTTGACCAGCGGTTATCATTATGAACCCCTTTTCCATGTGCATGAGTTATGCACTATCATCTCCCAACTCACTGACACTGAGAAAATATAAAGACAAAACAAATGTGAACCTGATACACTTTTTTTAAGTACTAACATGCAAATTTTTTAGTAACTAAATATTAGTTTGGAATATGCTAGCAAAAAAATTATTTTAAAAACTGACTATAAATTCCCCTTATAAATTAAGGGTTATATATAAGCTTTACATGACATCACAGTGGTTGAGTAAGTGATTGAGTTAAAGCAGTGGCTCTCAAAGTGTCATCCTGAGATTCACATCATTTGTTTTGGATAAGAGTGAACGGCTTGATATTTTATTATGAGGTGTGTTTTTTTCTTTCTCCACTTCACACGGTAATGTGTGATTTTTAATAAAGAATTCATGTTAAGTTCACTAGTGAGTCCATTGGGTGTTAATGGAAGTCATCATTATAGCTAAAAAGATACATGTAAAATAGACATTTAGGGAAGTGTATTTTCTGGGATGCTGTTGGCTCTTCTGTTGGATGAGGCTTTGTCATGGAGGAACACATAGGGAGGATTCCGGAACAGTCAGAGTTATAATGCTTTATCCTGGAGCCTTTCTGAAGTCCATAGACTAATTGCCCTCCTATTCAGTGAAGATCACACCTGGTTCTTTCTAGTGAGATCCCAGTGGAGAGCTTGGCAAATTTTGAGAGACTTTGGAAATCAGGACTCAATTATTTTACTTTCCCTGGAGGGAGGAAAAAGACAGGGTTTTTTTGTTTTGTTTTTTTAGTTAGTGACAAAAGTAGTTGTGGATATATCACAGAATCTGTAGCACTAATGAAATGTAACCCAGGCGGAAAGACTCCTCCAGAGGAGTGCTTGCATTTCACAATGAAGGCAGGATTCTCTGGAGTCTCCTGTGGAGTCTGTGGAACAGGTCTCTTTCCCTCTTTTCTGCGAGTACAAGGATGTGGAATAAAAGTGGCAGAGGGAGTGGAAAAAGAATATATTGTAACATTTTGATAAAAAGTGGGGAAATTTTGCATAGAATTCACCAGGAAATTAAATTCATAGCTTCATATACCAACCATGAGTTTCTAAGTAAAAGCTGAAACATGAAGGATTGTGCAGTAAAAGCAGGCTGCATTGGTCAGAGATTACAGTCTCTTTGTGTTTCAAGATACTTTTTAATTTATTGATACAATTTTATGATGTAGAAATGTATTCTGAGGTTTTATTTAATCTTTATAGCTGAACCAGCAGTATTATATATATATATATATATATATATATTTTTTTTAATTTAGAATATCTGTTGTTTAGATAAGAGAATCAGTAATTTTATACTTAATTATTGACACTAGTCTTTAAGGTAGAGTATTTTTGATATAGTTCAGAATTCCACAGTTAGGAAGATGGAGAACTTAAGAAACAATTTAGAAAAGGAAGGTGATGAAATAGAAGGCTGTAGAGATGAGGAGAGAAGAGGGGAAAAAATATAGTTACCAATGAGGACCTGCAAAAAAAGATTAAGAGGAAAGAAGCAAGAACCTTCAAAGTAGGAAGTGCCTGAAGTCGGACCATAAGGAATTTTGCAAGTGGTGTTAATATATGCATATGTCATATTTCTAAAACTAGTAGAAACTGGCCAGTACCTTCTCATGTGGAATGCAACTTTAAGGGTAGTAGATACATAAACTCTCAAATGAAGCAAATAGAAAATATTTTATAAAATTATACATAAATACCTCTCCCACCACTCCATCTACTCCTTCCCTCCTATATTTTTTACTAATAAAAATGCTTTACTCTCAAATGTTTAGGGATAAATTATGTTGACATCTTTATATGTTTTGCCTCCATTTTAAGAAAAAAAGCGACACTAGAATGGGTGTTCTTTTTATTTGAAATCTGGGCATTATTTTATTCCTTTAGCATTTCTTTAAAATTTTAATGTACAAAGCAGCCCTCATCTTCCTTCCTCACCCTTCCCATCAAGTGAAATGTTTGTGATCATTCAGTAATTTTTCCCTTAGAATTCAGTTTGCTTCAGTTTGGAAAAGACAGAAGGATCAGGAGGTGCCTGTCTCAACCTGGCTCCTTACAAGTGTTGCTTTGGAGGAGACAAAGCTATATGTACCTTGCCCTCCTGGAGCAGGAGATTAGATCAGCAGTAACCTCTTACTTAGGAATAGAGATGGGGATCAGCTATGGATCCCCAGTCAAAACAAGGGAGTATAAGGCACGTTGTGCTCTTTTCTCTAAACTAACTTGCCTGATCAGAATGTCTGAAGTTTTTATTTCTGTGTTGGAGGCATGTTGTGGAGGAATGTATTTTCCCTGTTTGACTCTTTTCTAAAAATCGAATTGAATATCTTTGTTTCTTTGCAAATATACAAATGGAACATTAAAAAATGTGGTGAAATATCAATATG
>PVJN01027683.1:0-27865 GCA_004026805.1 Lasiurus borealis
TTCCATGTTTCTGTGCCTGTGCATTGAGTGTCTGTCCCCTGGTGCATCATAGCTACTGGCCGGTCAGTCAGTCTGCCAATCACTTAGGCTTTTATATATACAGATAAAAGATATCCTAACTAGGTTATGACAGATAAGTGACTCTCGTGTGGAGCAGGAGTTAATTAACTGGTTACCCAGCTTACACCCTCTGGGGTTTCAACTTCTCTGATGGTTTCTTCCTTCCACAAACATTATTGAATGCCTACCATTAGTTGGTGAGTCCTCATTTTTGATCCTCAAGAGGTGCCCAGTTATCATCCTTCTCCTCTCCCTCTTCTCCCAAACAAAGATGCTCTACTGTAACAACTTCCTTCGTGATTGGGATGGAGTACCCACTAGCCCATTCCTGGATGTACTTGGCACCGGTGAAATGAATGGGCATTTTTGAGGCTTTCCCAAATATTATCGGAGAACAGGCAACCTTTTTTTTAAAAAAATATTTATTGTTGAAAGTATTACCTATGCCCCCTTTTTTCTCTAAGTGACCCCTTATGGACCGCCCCCTCCCCCTCGCTCCTCCCTCACACCCCAGGCTTCCACCCCTCTGTTGTCTGTATCCATGAATTATGCATACAGGCATACAAGTTCTCTGGTTGATCTCTTCCCACCCACCCCCACCTTTCCTCTCAGATTCATATGGTCAACAGATTGGAAGACTGGAAAAAAAACAAAACACAACCCTCTCTCTACCATCCCATTTCAGTTCCTAAACTCCTTTCCCTGACACCCCTTTTCTTCTTCCAAGGAACGTGTCTTTCCTACCTCTCAAGAAAACAATCAGTGACATTCAAGTGTTCAGTGGCATTTAAGTCCCATGCCCAGATGAACAAAGTCGCCACTATATTCTAAGTCCTCATTCCCATAGAAACCCGGAGCACCCTGTTTCCTTGGATCGCCAGAGTCAAGGGTGGTTTGTTTTCAGCCAAATGCAGGTAGCATTATTTTTACCACAGCTACTATCACTATTCTGACGTCAGTTCGGCTAATTAATACATCTAGGAACTTTTGCTAGGTTCTCTGTACGTATTTTAGCTATCACCACATTTAAGAGCAGGGAGAAGAAACACACCCATCAGGTTAGGGCCCAGGGCTCCCTGCCTCCCGGGGTGCAGGGCTGGATCAGGGTTTTGTTCCATCTCCTGCGATTCTGAAAGGGTAAGCAAGGCAGATGCTATCACTCCTCGCGCAGAAGGTAGAAGGGACAGCTCGCAGCTGAGAACTGAGCCTGAACTGACACCTGTTCTGACTGAACTAAGTGAATTTCTCTTTTCATTCCAAATTCTTAATGGAATTACCCCTTTAGGCAAGCTTGAAGTATAGTCCGACCCAAGAAACTGACTTCCGGGATGGGGGGGGGTTTAGCCCTTGGGGATGTGGGCTTTGGCTCCAACCCCGAGCCCGGGTTCCTTTGTGTTTTAACCCGGCCCAGTTGTGGTATTTCTGGGGTAGCTCGTCTGCAGGGGCCCGCTGGAAAGTTTTCTCGGGTAGTTTCGCTGGTTCAGCCACGGCAAAGAAAAATCCTAAAACGCGAAGCACGTGGCCTTCCGGATCTCACTTTTCTTGGCCGCTCTCCCGACCCGTAGCCGCGCCTTATTACGACTGCGTGGGCGACTCGCCTATAAAAGCGGAGCCCGGCGCGTCCCGTCGCCACATTGTCTTCCTGTTCTCCGTCTGTGTGTGCGGGCTTGCTGTTTGGCCAGGAATCCCTGTGGCCGTGAAGATGGCGTCTACCAGCCGGTTAGTGTGGGCGCCCAGCGCCGGCTGGTTGAAGGCGGGCGGGGGGTGTCCAGCGGCCGCGGCTCCGGGCCGGGCCGGGCGCCCAGGAGCGGCGGGAGCGGCGGTCGCACTGGCTGGCCGGCCGGACAAAGGCTCTTCCCTGCGACGCGGCTGTCAGGGGCGTCGCTGGGGCTTCCTAGTGTCCTAGATGGCCATTCACCCAGGCCTCCACCCCGTGTCGGCGGCCCCTAGTCTTTCTCCTTTTGCTAATTCTGCAAACGTCTCTCCCTCCCACCCCCCGCCTTGTTCCTTTTTTTACGCTTCTTTTCCCACCTACGGCCCGGGCAGCCCCAGCGGCCGGGAGTCCTCCCTTCCA
The DNA here is from genome assembly GCA_004026805.1 of Lasiurus borealis. Taxonomy (NCBI): domain Eukaryota; kingdom Metazoa; phylum Chordata; class Mammalia; order Chiroptera; family Vespertilionidae; genus Lasiurus; species Lasiurus borealis. The sequence continues at coordinate 2,135 of PVJN01027683.1, forward strand.
ACGAGCTGGATGAGAGGCTTAGTTCCAGGTTCCCCTTCAGCTGCAGCTGCAAAGTTAGGGGCGTCAGTATTGGCGAGCCTGATGGAGACTGGTTACATCGCAGAGGCCCTCCCACTGGAGGTTAAGGCTTTTCTAAAGGTTCGATAAGTTCCCTTCTTTAGAGGTTTCTTTACAAACGTCTTCTGTACTTTCCTGAAGACAATCTTGCCTGCAGAAAAGTATTTACAAATGCTGGGAAGTCGCTCTAATGTATTTTTAAAATGCAATGTTACTCACATGTACAGGAAATGAATGTAGTGCCTATAGAGACAGCTTTAATCCTGTGACCTGAAAAAGGCTTGCAGACCTTAATTATATCTCACATTAACCACTATGAAGTAGATACTAGTATTTTTGCATGAGTGCAAACTGAGTCATGCCACTGCTGGCTTTTCCAAGTTGAGTGTTAGAACAGGCTGTAGTAAGGCATATATCTATTTCTTGTTATCACACAGTTGGCTTTTAGTTAATGATATGTTAAAAGTAATTAAGTTCTATAATTTCTGGAAGGCAACTCTGGCGTAATTTTTTTTTTTTTTAACCTGTAGTCATCTGTGGAATTGAGTTCCCAATGAAAGCCGTAATCATAAATAGTAAGTTGGAGAAGTCCGGGTCCTTTTTGGTAAACTGCCAAAACTTACTATTTTATGTTACTGTATTTTTTTAAATGGGGAACAGTGAGGCAGCTTTAGCTAATGGCCTATTTGGCAATAATTCTTAAAGTCAGTGACACTCTTGTTTACTGATTCTAATTCTATGATTGAGTGTTCAATCATTCTATCTGGGCGTGGCTTTGTCAGGTAAGGCTTACTTGTAAATAAATGGGAAACGTCAGCTTCCCAAAGGCACCTAAAGACAGCGTATGGTCTCATGGCAGTAGATCTGAAAGGTGCATGTGGGCAAATTTGGGCACAGCTTTTACATATAAGAACAGGAAGATATATTTGTATGAAATGTTACAATATCTGTCTAGTGAAATCCCTTGATAAATTCCTTACACAAAAAGTACACTTTACTTTGTATGCCTTGTTTAAAAATAATGTTCGAAATATTTTTTTCTAAACATATCCAGCTCTGTGTGTTACTGCATTGTTTAGCTTTTGAATTTTTCTTCCAGTGAGAACAAAGGTAAATGTTAGTATGTCTACCTTTTTGCTATTTTTAACTTGAGGAAGATACACAGTTACTAGACTATGGAACTGCCTGATGTTTTCACAGAGAAGCACAAATGTTCTGAGTTCAAATTTAAGCTCCTATTCTGTGATTTTAGACATATCATTCTCTGGGCATAATCTTTAAATGAAGATAATGCCTATCTTCAGGGTGGCTTTGAAGATTAATAATGTATAAATAGCACTAGACCCACAGTAGGCACCTGGTAAGTTATAGCTATAAAATGAGTTTGGGATTATCTGGCTTCTTAGGTAGTCGCAATTGCTTTAGTATTAGGGGTGATTGTTTACTACGTACCTTTCCTATTGTTTGTTCCCTACAACCTGACTCTTGTAGTTTCTCCTTTATATTACTCTTGAGGAAATTTGATTAAAAATTGACTAAGATGATTTCATTTTATTTTGGATAGGTAAAATTACACATAGTAAAAAGGCAATAAAGAAAAGTAGTCTGCCTTCTTCCCTAGCTTCCAGCCATCGAATTCTTCCCTAAAGCCTTCCATGTAACCAGTTTTGTGCTTTCCCAGTGAGTCTCTGCTTTAGCAAATATAGGCATACTAGAGGCCCGGTGCACGAATTTGTGCACAGGTTGGGATTTGGGCATGGACTGGGCCTGGCTGGCCAGGGGTGAGGGGCCCTTGGTGGTTGGTGGGCCGGCTCTACCCCCTGATGAAACTTCTGGTTGGGGGGCAATTTGCATATTACTCTTATTATATAGGATAGTTATAAGCCTTCCCACCACCCCCTGAAAACGGAGTCTACTGTAGACACTGTGCCTTGCTTTTAACCTTTTTTATGAAATTGGTGCACAGCTCAATAAGTGATCATATACACAGATCTACCACCCAAGTCAAGAAATCAAATACCACTAGCACCCTGGAAGCTTCCTTTGTGCCCATAGTCATTACCACATCCTGATTTTGACACCATAAATTTGTTTTGCCCACTTAAAGATTTATATAAATGGCATACATATGTGTTCATGAAGAGTTTTTTTAAATAAGCATTTTGATATTCATGGTATTGTATATAACTGTAGTTCATAATTTTCTCACTTTTGTATAAAGTCATATCTTTTTTTTAATATATTTTATTGATTTTTTACAGAGAGGAAGGGAGAGAGAAAGTCAGAAACATCGATGAGAGAGAGACATCGATCAGCCACCTCCTGCACCCCCCACAGTGGGGATATTCCCGCAAGCAAGATTCATGCCCTTGAACGGAATCGAACCTGGGACCTTTCAGTCAGCAAGCCGACGCTCTATCCAATGAACCAAACCGGTCTTGGCAAAATCATATCTTTTTGAAATAAGCATATCTGTGATGTTTCCTTATCATATGCATATATATGGATATATAAATAAATATACACACACACTACTTGCTTACTTTTTAGGAGTGAAAAAACATCAGTCCTTTGTGTGATGTGTGCCACCTGACTGTCCATATTATGCATTTTTAATTAGTTACTCTGCTAACATTTTTCTTTATTTCAAAATAATTTTCCATAATTTGCCTTTTAAATATTTTATTTTTCATAATTTATGAAAGTATTTTTCTAAAGGAATTTCTGGAATAGCATAAACGTAAAACAAACCCCATCTCCCTTTTTTTTTTCTTTTTTCTTTTATGAAAAGATCAATACATGTTCTGGTTACCTTGAATATATAAATTTTCGGAATGTGGATTATATTATCAGTTTTCCAGTGGGAATTGCTTTCTATGTTGAGAGTTAACTTTCTAAATTGTATTATGTGAGAACTTTATCCAAAATCACGAATACCTATTTTACATGGGTAATATTATCTTTTGGATGTATATTTGTGCTGGCTGTAACATAACCTTGTATTATATTACTTAAAGTGCAATTTTTTTCATAATTAAACATTAGCTTTATTCCACACTAGAGGCCTGGTGCATGAAATTCGTGCACAGGGGGCACTGTGTCCTTCAGCCCAGCCATCTCCCTCTCCAATCTGAGACCCCTTGAGGAATGTCTGGCTGCATTCTGACATCCTTCTCACAATCCAGGACTGCAGGCTCCCAACTGCTCACCTGCCTGCCTTCCTGATTGCCCCTAACCATTTCTGCCTGCCAGCTTGATTGATGCCTAACTGCTCCCCTGTCAGCCTGTTTGACTCTAACTGCCCTACCTTCTGGGCCTGGTCACCCCTAACTGTCCTCCCTTGCAGGCCCCTCCCAACTGTCCTACTCTACTGCTGGCCTAGTCTCTGCCAACTCTCCCCCACCCCTCCACCCCCCAATGGCCATCTTGTGTGTTGGAGTGATGGTCAACCTGCATATTGCTCTTTTATTAGATAGGATAGAGGCCTGGTGTACAGGTGGGGGTCAGCTGGTTTGCCCTCAAGGGTGTCCCAGATCATGGTGGGTGTTCTCTTGGGGTATGGGGTGGCCTGGGTAAGGGGCCTGTGGTGGTTTGCATGCTGGCCACGCCCCTCCCACCACTCCCCTTCTCCACCCAAGGAGAGGCCCTGGTATCTGGGATTTATTTATCTTCTACAATTGGAATTTTGTAGCCTAGAGCAGAGCCAAGCCTTCTGCTCTCACAGCCATTGAAAGTTTGTTGCTTTAAGTGGAGGATTGAGGGGTGAGGAAAGCTTGGCTTCCTACATCACCCGGGGCAACCCAAGGCTCCCTCCTGTTCTCTCTCTGGCAGTAGCCATCTTGATTGGGTTAATTTGCATACTCACTCTGATTAGCTGGTGGGCGTGGAGTGTGTACCAGAGGTATGGTCAATTTGCATATTATTCTTTTATTAGATAGGGTAATACAGAAAACATTCTCAGAATAACAATTCCTATACCATATCTAACATGAGTACTTAACAATGTTAATAGTTCTTATATGGATCCTGATTGAGTTCTTTGTGTAAAGTTATCTCATTAATTTCTACATTGATGTCTTTTCTGTCATATTGGAAATGTAAAACTCAGTCTCTAGTAAACTCAAAGCAAAGGGCTTGTGGAAATGATATTCCTTGAATTCTTGCATGTTAACAGTTTCATTGAAAGCCAGTTTTGCTTGATGTAAAATGTCTGCATCATGATTGGTTCTTTTTAAAAGTATACATATTTAATGATTTCAGAGAGGAGGGGACAGGAAAAGAGATAGAAACATCAATGAGAGAGAATCATTGGTTGGTTGCATGCTCGCCACTAGGGATAAAGCCTTCATCCAGGCATGACCAGGAATCCAACCATGGCCTTCTGGTTCATAGGTCAGTGCTCAACCACTGAGCCTGGCTGGGCGGTTCTTTTTCTTTGTATATCCTTATTGTAATTCAGCATTTTTTTATGGCATAAGGTTTTCCTGTCACAAGTGGTCTTTTAAAGGCAACTTATTTTCAGTGATATTAAACATGTGTGAGTATGAGGTCATACTCCCAGAAATAATTATAAAACCTATGTTAAATATCTTTGTTGCTTTTTAAAACTGATTCTGTCAGGTCTTTTAAAGCTTTTAGTTCTTCCCCAAACTGCTTTATTTTCAAAATAAAATAATTGAGCAAATTATTAATATCAGAAATAGATTAAAAAGTAGCTTTTAAAATTATTTCTTGATTGCCAATAAACTCAGTTCTGGAGTAAATGAAATCATTAGGTTTTAAGTAGAGCAGAGCCACATCTGCCACCCTCATTTATATTATTACTAGAGGCCCAGTGTATGAATTATGCATCGATGAGGTCCTTTGGCCTGGCCTGCAGGATCAGGCTGAAACCAGCTCTCTGACATCCCCTGAGGGGTCCCGGATTGTGAGGGGATACAGACCAGGCCAAGAGACCTCACCAGTGCATGACCTGGTCTGGGAGGGACTGTGGGAGGGGTCCAAGAGGGCTCCAGAGCGTGTCTGGCCTGTCTTGCTCAATCCTGATCTGCCGGACTCCAGCAGCAAGCTAATTTACCAGTTGGAATATCTGCCCCCTGGTGATTAGTGTGCATTATAGCAACTGGTTGGTTGAATGTCTGCCCCTGGTGGTCATTGCACATCATAGGAAGTGGTTGAACAGCCTTAGCATATCATTAATATATTACACTTTAATTGGTTGAATGGTTGACTGGACACTTAGCATATTAGGCTTTTAGTATATAGGACTAGACGTCTGGTCCATGAAATTCATGTTGTGGGGAGGGGCGTCCTCAATCTGGCCTGCACCCTCCCAAAATCTAGGACTCTGGGGGATATCCAACTGCCAGGCATCCCCTCACAATTCTGGGACCACTGGTTCCTAACCTCTTACCTGCCTGCCTGCCTGATTGCCCCTGACCACTTGCTTGCATGCCTGATCTTCCCTAACCACTCTGCATGCCTGCCTGATCGCCCCTAACTGCCTCTGCCTTGACCCCTATACCACAGCTTTGTCCAGAATGACGCCTGGAAGGTGGTTCGGCTGTCTGGTTTAATGAGCATATTACACTTCTATAATTATAGATAGGACTAAGTTTAGTATGCTATTCTAAATCTACCATTATGGTAATTAGCAAGTAGAAAAATTATTTTCTGACCAGAAATATAAGTGGCAAGGGCACAAACTGAATGGTTATGTGTAACTATCACAGGTTATTATGGTAGCTAGTCATTTCAATGCTAATCAAGATTTTTTAAAAACTTGGTCACCTACATGTTAAGGAAATAAACCACTTGTTTTCCATTTAGTTTTTAATGCTTTTTATTAAAAAAAAAATGTTTTATTGATTTTTTTACAGAGAGGAAGGGAGAGGGATAGAGAGCTAGAAACATTGATGAGAGGAGGCATTGATCAGTCGTTTCCCGCACGCCCCCTATTGGCGATGTGCCCGCAACCAAAATACATGCCATTGACCAGAATCAAAGTTGGGACCCTTTAGTCCACAGGCTGACACTCCATACACTGAGCCAAACTGGTTTCGGCAGTATTTAATGCTTTTTATGTCTGCAAACTATAAAAAATAATTCCAGTGGGATCTACCTGTTAATAACTAGCTAGAATTTAAAGTAATTTAATTGAGGTGTTTACTTCAGAAATGTAGTTTAAATGTATTATAAATATATATTAGAAAAGTGTTAAAAATCCTCCTCCCACTTCCAGAATACTACTTTGTTACATATTGGTTGGGAGGATTGGTGTTTCTCACATATGGTTTACACATTGATATTTCTCTCTTTCTCTTTCCCTTTATGTCTTTGGGTGAGAATTTTTTAAAAAGAAACAAAAACCTTTTTTTTTCCTTTCATTTAGTTTGGATGCTCTCCCAAGAGTGGCATGTTCAAACCATCCCGATTTGATTTTAGTGGAGGACTACAGAACTGGTGATATGATCTGTCCTGAATGTGGCCTGGTTGTAGGTAAGCAATTATTATAGTTTTAACTTATATCACTATTTTGGATACTTGTCTTTTGTGTGTTTTCCAGCTGTCATTTAGTGAATACATTTTGACTGTTTTAATTCATATTTAATTCATAATTGTCATCAAACACTAAAAAAGAATTAAAAAAAAACAAGTAAAATCATTCAGAGATACCATATTTTATTGTCAGTTTAGATGCATATGTTTAATTTTGAAGAATTTAGAAAGGTTTTAATTGGGAAAATAAGGAGTGTCTTGCTAAGTACGTAGATGATATTTGTCCTGATTTTTCCATTTTTTAATTTTTTTATTTTCAGTACTATTTTTCTCTCTCCCAAATTACAGTCAGGTCTGAATTGCTTTAGTTTTTGCAGTATTATGCAGAATACAAAAGATATGGAAAAATATCTCTAGGTATTTTTCAAGATTAAAAAATGATACTTTATTTGTAGTTCTTTTTATTTGGATTTAATAACAGTGTTCCTCACCAGGCACCCTTATGTTAGGAAAGCCAACATATTACTGTGAAGCTTTTACAAATATCAGAAAATGAATATAAATGCAAATGTAAATAAAATATTTGAAACTATGTGGGGAAGTTTACCACTGGCAATTAGAGAAGAAAATAGTGATAAGTGAGAGAGAAACTTTAATGTGCAAATTATTGCCCTTGCCTATGTGAATGAAAATAGGATTGAAGGGATTATTGTCAGAAAATTAAATGAGTTATCACATATAAAGAAGTAAAAAACAGCGGTTCTCAACCTGTGGGTTGCGACCCCGACGTGGGTCGAACGGCCAAAATTCAGGGGTCGCCTAAAGCCGTCGGAAAATACATATTTCCGTTATGGATGCACGTTCCAAACTGAAGGCCTGCATGCATGTGCAGATGTGATTGCATCATCCATCCGGGGCCTAAGGGGCAGGAAAAGTGGGGGAACATTCCACAGTCCATAGCAGCGCATTACGTGTGTCTGGCGCTCGCTGACTTCATCAGTGGGCGGATGCAGTAAGCACCGGAGGACAGAAGCCTAGGAGGTGGAGAGGCAAGAGAGCCTGCGAGACAGCCTGGTGGTATAAAAAAAAGTTTAATAAATGTAAAAACAGTACACACACCATACACACAATACTGTGTAAGTGTAAAGTACTTTGTGTGTAATCATTAGTACAGAAAGCAGCTAACACTTATACAAAGCACCATACATTTACACAGTGTGAACTACGTCGGTCTTAAATTATAAGAGACCACTATAAGATGTAGTTCACACTGTTCCCCAATGTATAATTATCTCCCATATCTCCCACTGTTTTCCATATTATGAAAGAGGAAACTTCTAAAATTCAGCGGTTTCCGGCATTGAATCCGCCTTCTATTGATTTCATTGTGAGTGCGGTGGATTTTGTGGAAGAGAGTTCCCGAGAATCTCGAGTTACCACACAATCTGCTGCAGCCTCCTATTAATTTTAATAAGAGGCGGAGAAATGACAGTTTTTGACACATTTCTTCCTCTCCAGTTTAAGTTGATGGGAGGCTGTGATGGATTCCGCTCAAATTTAGAGCATGTTGCTTAATTTTTCCACGCTAGGCTTTTTCCTAGCGTGGAAAAATTTAAGCAACATGGCTCTATATTTGAGCGGAATCTGCTACGGCCTCCTATTGACTTGAATAAGAGTTAGAGACATGCGCCAAAACTTCATTTCTGCCGTACAGGGGATCTCTCCTCTGCGGAATTCACGGGTCTCCCATTGAAGTAAATGAGATGTAGATTCTACCACAGAAACTGCTATGTCATAGTGTTCAAGAGCCCTGAAAGATGCCATGCTGTGCAGAAACTGCAGTGTATCCTATGACGTAGTTCACATTGTTCTATATAGAAAACTTGCCACTAATCTGGAAAAAAACAGATCTATTAGTTAAGTATGTGAATACGACCCCCTGGTCATAGTAACAGGTGTGTAATAGAAAACAATATAGGGAATAGTAAATAATAGGAAACTTTAACAAACTCTTTAGACGCGACCATCTTTTATTTTATTTTTTTTTAGCAAACCGTCTCATGACAATGGATCATGTAGACAAGAATATTAGAAAAAGAAAATACACTGAGGATTTCTTGCAGTATGGTTTTACCTCAATAATTACAGCAGGAATTGAGAAACCACAATGTGTTATTTGTTGTGAAGTTCTCTCAGCTGAATCTATGAAGCCGAACAAACTAAAACGCCATTTTGATAGCAAGCATCCAAGCTTTGCTGGCAAAGATATCAACTATTTTAGAAGCAAAGCTGATGGACTCAAGAAATCTAGATTTGACACTGGTGGCCAGTACCACAAACACAATGTAGCAGCTGTTGAAGCGTCATATTTGGTGGCACTCGGAATCGCCAGAGCTATGAAACCTCACACCATTGCTGAGGATTCACTGTTGCCAGCTGCAAAAGACATAGCTCGAATGATAATTGGAAATGAATATGTTCAGAAATTGAATGCAATTTCCTTATCTAATGACACTGTCCGCAGAAGAATAAAGGACATGTCTGCCGATATTCTTGATCAGGTGATCCAGGAAATCAAATCTGCACCACTACCAATATTCAGTATCCAGCTTGATGAATCTACAGACGTGGCAAACTGTGCACAGTTATTGGTTTACGCGAGGTATATTAATGATGGCGACTTTAAAGATGAGTTTCTTTTTTGCAAACCACTTGAAAAAACAACAACTGCACATGATGTTTTTGACTCAGTTGGTTCTTTTCTAAAAGCGCATAACATCTCCTGGGAAAAGGTTTGCGGTGTTTGCACAGATGGTGCTCCTGCTATGCTAGGATGTCGCTCAGGATTTCAACGTTTGGTACAAAATGAATCGCCAAAAGCAATTGGAACACACTGTATGACACATCGTCAAATATTAGCGACTAAGATATTGCCGCAAGATTTACAAGAAGTAATGAAAAACGTCATAGCATGTGTCAATTTTGTTAAGTCGAGCGCCTTAAACAGTCGGCTATTTTCGCAACTGTGCAACGAGCTAGATACGCCAAACAATGCTCTGTTACTTCACACTGAAGTCAGATGGTTGTCAAGAGGAAAAGTTTTAAAACGTGTCTTTGAGCTTCGTGATGAACTGAAAACATTTTTTAAACTGAAAGCAAGACCGAAATTCGAAGCACTTTTTAGCAATAAAACTGAGCTGCAGAAAATAGCTTTCTTGGTGGACATCTTTGTCATCTTGAATGACTTAAATTTATCACTGCAAGGACCAAATGCAACGTGCCTTGATTTGTCCGAAAAAATTAGATCATTCCAAATGAAACTTCAGCTTTGGAAAAAGAAATTGGATAAAAATAAAACTTACATGTTTCCTACATTATCTGCCTTCTTTGAGGAACATGACATTGAGCCAGACAAAAAAATTATGATGATAACTTCTGTGAAAGAACATTTGCATATGCTTGCAGACGAAATTTCATCATACTTTCCTAATCTACCTGACACCCCATTTGCACTTGCCAGAAGTCCATTCACAGTGAAAGTTGAAGATGTTCCAGAGACAGCGCAAGAAGAGTTCATTGACCTAATTAACAATGATGCAGCGAAAACAGATTTCTCTACGATGCCACTGACAAAATTCTGGATTAAGTGTTTACAGTTATATCCTATTCTGTCTGAGACTGTACTGCGCCTTCTTCTTCCTTTTCCAACAATATATCTTTGCGAAACAGGGTTTTCCAGCTTGCTGGTAATCAAGGCTAAATACCGACATAGACTTGTTGTGGAAAATGATCTTCGCTGTGCCCTTGCAAAGACTGCCCCAAGAATTTCTGAATTGGTAAGCAAGAAACAACCACAACCATCTCACTGAATTTGGCAGCATACTGTTGCAAAATATTGCACTGTTGTTTACTGTTATATTACTGTGATATTAAACCCATGCTATGCCATGGTGAAATGTTACATATTGGAATTAGTAATAAAAATTTCTCAACATATTAAATATTGTTTTTTTGATTAATCACTATGTTTAAATTATGTTTGATTTGTAGCAATGAGACTATATAACGCATATCAGGTATTTACATTCAGAATCATAACTGTAGCAAAATTACAGTTTTGAAGTAGCCATCCAAATTACTTTTTGGTTTGGGGTCACCGCAACATGAGGAACTGTATTGCAGGGTCATGGCATTAGAAAGGTTAAGAACAACTGTCCTAGAGGATCTTAAATCCTTCTCCTTTACTACTCGATTTCTCTGACCACCCTCCCCTTCCCTGTCCCGTCCCTCAGTCCAGTTGCTTGTCTCTCCGATTGTGAGTCAGAGGAAGACAATTCTTACAGAGGGGAAAAATATAAACAGTGGGAGTTTTGGAGAAAACTACAGACTACCATTGTAGTAATCCTCCCTCCAGGTTGGGGTCTGACCTGTGGAGAAAAATGACTCCTAGTTGGCCTGGAAAGATAGTGGATGAAGATAAGAGTGTATAGGGAGATTGCTTGTGAATTGTAAGCCTGTAGGGCTTCCTGAATGAAAATATTTTTAATCCATTTACAGATGCTATCAGAATCAGGATGAGGGAGGAAAGGAAAGGCCAGGTCCTGTTCTCTATGGGGATCCTAATAAATAACTGAAAACAGCAAGTCAAATAAAACACACAACCATGAAGACAACAGACCACACAAAACACACAACCAGCGTTAACGGGGTCCATAGATAGGTAACAATAACTTCATACAGACCAGTTAATGAGTAGATAATTATGCCAAGACAGATAAATATCTGTACTCACACTCTCAGTAGACAAGCCCAGACTGGAGTTAAGCAAAAAAACAAAATAATGCCTAACTCCCCAGACAGGCATGGGGGCACAGCTGGCACCCATGCCCCAGAATAGAATTATTGACTAATATCTTGGTGAGAACCTACCAAAGGAGTTAAAACTGCATTCAGTCCCCCTTCTCAGTAGCAAATTGGCTAATCCCACGCAAATAGCAGAGTGAATTTATAATTCCTTAATCAAATCTGAATTCACTTACCTCTGTAGCCCCGCATTTATATAAACAGTCTAACTGATTCCTGGTTAATTTTCCCGAGGAAATCCTTGACTTCTGGGGAGGTGTTCAACAAGCTCCCTCTTCCACTCACTCAGAGTGGGCCTGACTGATAAGGGCCCCTACCTTACTAATTCTGTCGACAGGTCCAGAAGTATCTGTCTACTCTCTCCAGATGCCAGCTGGGTCCTGAGCTGAGGTCTGGGAGCACGTGGAGTACCCGGTTCAATTATGCTACATCAGCAGAGTGGCACCTCCCAGAGGCCTATCAGGAATCCATTTCCCAAACCTGGCCTATTCACTGGAGTCCAAAAGGCCATGCACAGTTTTTTCCCCAGCTCAGGGAACCATTATTGTTACAGAAAACCAGAGAAGAGCCAAGCAATCACTACAATAAAAACAATCAAAATAATTCAAACATGTGGAAGCTGAATAGCATGCTATAAAACAATGATTGGATTACCAAAGAGATCAAAGAAGAAATGTAAAACATTCTGGAAATGAATAATAATGAAAATACAACAATCCAAAATTTATGGGACACAATGAAAGTAGAACTGAGAGGAAAGTTTAAAAAAAAACAGTAATAAATGGTAGTAAATCATCTAACTCTACAACTTACAGTAGAAAGAGAGCAACAAGAAAAGCCCAGGGTGACCAGAAGGAAGAACATAATAACAAGCAGAGCAAAAATAAAAGCCAGTGTTTTCAAAACTACCTGGTACTGGCTCAAGAACAGCCATAGAGATCAATGGAATAGAATAGAGAACCCATAAATTGACATAAACCACTGTGCTCATCAATATTTAGCAAAGGAGGCAAGAACATAAATGGAGACAAGGCAGTCTCATCAATAAAAGGTGTTGGGAAAATTGGACACATCCAAAAAAATGAAACTAGACCACGAACTTACACTATACACAAAAAATAAACTCAAAATAAAGGACTTAAACATAAGATGGGAAACCATAAAAATACTAGAGGAATGAATCCACAGATAGCAAAATCTCAGACATATGCCAAAGAAATTTCTTCACCAGTATAGCTCCTACAGCAATGGAAATGAAAGAGAAAAATAAACAAATGGGACTACATTAAAATAAAAATGTTTCTGAATAACAAAAGAAACCATCAATATAACAACATCCTCCCTAAATCTGGAATACTTAAGAGTAAATGATTTGCAATTTTCCTCCCCAATCAGAGGGTAAATACCTTAAATCACCCTATTCAGGATGACAGCAGAAATCCAGTTAGTGCCATTTGCCAACTACACCCAAGGACAGATGATGGTAAGAGAATAAACCTTATTTTGGTACATCAGCATGAAGCTGGTGAATATCCTAATGAGATCCTCCCTAACACCTCCCTTAAATGCCCAGCCTTTAGAACCCCTCAAATCAATGGTCTAGCTTCCCTCCCAGGAGCATGCCTGTGCCTCTCCTTCCCCATCTTTCCCCACAGGCAGGCATCTCCTCAACTCTAAGGGACCCCACAAGGCTTTAACTAAAGCAGCAAAGGGTAGTAGCAATTCATCCAGGGAAATTCCCTGAACCTGTTCCCTAGGCCTTCATTTCTCTGACTTCTTAGTGAGCCAAAGTAGCCCAGCCTGGGCTCATTGCCCCAGCCCTTTCTTGTTCACTTCCCAGCTCTAATAAAGATCCTCTAAAATTCACTTGGACTCATGTTATTAAATTTTTCCTGCACAAAATCAAGAACCCACACACTACCCACTACCGCAGGTGCTAGGCAGATCTGGTCAGGGCCAGGTCCCCTTTCTGGTCACAATGACTTACATTCTTCCAAGCAGACTCACCACTGTGAGACTCAGTGCAGATGTGAGCAATACAGAGATGCTCTTTTTCATGGGGCAGTTGTTTTCTTGCAAAGATGAAGGTGGGTGTTAATGTAAAAAAAAACATTCAAGCTTGTAAAGAATTTTTGTGAGTTTATTTGAGCCAAATGGTTGACAACTGCCGGGAAGCAATGGATTTGGATTGTGCTTTGGAGAATAGTGGTCTTACATCTATTTTTATACATTGAAATCAAAGGAGGGATGTGGATGTATTACATGAAATCCATTGGTGACATTAGAGAGGTGGGAGAAAGCAAAGCAGCGGGGGGGGGGAGGGATGGAGAGTGGGAATCTCTGAGATTGGATAAAAAGTAAAATGATAGACACATGCCCAGTTGGATGCCGGAACAATTAACTTAATAATGAAGAAATCTGTAGTATCTGTCTTGGATCCCAGGCATATTAGGTTGTGCTCCAAGGGTTCCAGAAAAGGTGAAGTTACAAGTTACTCAGACATTTCAAGGATATATTCTTATAGATGCAAAAAGACAGGCTCAGTTAAGATAAAGGTTGACCTTGTCAATGAAGATACTGGCCTAGGATGCAACTACCCACCATAACTGCTTTTAGTTAAGCTTTAATTTCAGACCATCCTTTCATTATATTGCAAATCAGTGAGCTGTACAAGATTCCTTAATGAGCTAGTTAGTTAGGAGTCATCTTTATGGCACTTAGGTTCAGAGCAGATTACCTCTATCTAATTCTGAACAAACACAGGAGGGAGTATTTCCTTTTTATATCCTTCTAGCTTTTTTTGGAAGTTATTTTTGTAGACAGATTGGAACCTTGAGTACATATCATATCTAGTAAACACCTGTCATAGCTATACAGACAACTTGTAACCTTGAGTATCATTTCTATACAGGCACTTGGCATCAATATAAGCATATCATTTAGATGGGTAGCTTGCAAGGTCAGACAATTAAGTTTATCTTTCTTATTCATGAAAAAAAAAGTTATGATACAGTCTGAAAATAACAGAGCCCAAGGAGTCCCAGATTGGAGAGGGAGCAAGATGGGCTGAGGGGATGTGCCCCCATGCACAAATTTTGTGCACCAGGTCTCTAGTAATGCAATAATATGCTAAATAAATAAAACCATCAATAGAATTGTATGTAAGTAGATCTATAATCCATATTACAAAAACAAAGCAATTAGATAAAAATGGGATCTATAAAATCAGTTTATATTTGCTTGTTATCTATACCAAAAAAAAGGGTAATATGCTAATTAGACTAGACATCTTTGTAGACAAAGGCAGGGTTGCAGGGGCCAAGACAGAAGAGGTTAGGGGCAACCAGGCCAGCAGGGAATATCATTTAGGGATGGTGACTAAGCCAGCAGGGGAGGACAGTTAGATGAGCAGTTAGGAGCCAGCAGTCCTGGATTGTGAGAAGGATATCAACTGCCAATTTAGGCCTGCTCCCACAGGCACAACTATTTTAATAAAAGGATAAAATAATAACTAGACCAGACATGATCCAAACATCCTTCTAGATGTCCTTCCAGACAAGCCAGGGTGAGTGTGGCCGAGGCAGAGGTCATTAGGGACCAATAGGCCTGCAGGTGAGGGAGGTTAGAAGCAACCAGGCTGGCGGGGGAGGGCAGTTAGGGGTGACGAGGCAAGTAGTCAGAGTGGTTAGGACCAATCATGCAGGCAGGCATGTGAGCAGTTAGGAGCCAGCAGTCCCAGATTACGAAAGGGATATCTGACTGCCAATTTAGGGCATCCCCTCAGGGTTCCCAGAATGGAGAGGGTGCAGGTTGGGCTGAGGGGAACCCCTGCCCATGCACAAATTTTGTGCACCAGGTTTCTAATATCTAATAAAATCCAAGTTCTAAAAGAATTTCACAAAGTGCCCTGATTTTTACTGAGAAGAATTTGTTAGTAAGATGATCCAGAACACTATACTGGAAACTAATGGACTCTTTATTACTAAAATAAAATATAAATAATAGTAATTTAAAGTGTGGTGCTGAGTTTACTAGGATAAATAGACCACAGAATAGAATAGATAATTAAGAAATAAAGTTAAGTATGAATAAGAACAACAGTCACATCTTTTTATAAAACAACAATTAAATTTCAATCCATTTCCTATGATTGACATCAAAATAAATTTCTCTTGGGTAAAATTTCAAATGTTCCAATTTGAGATCTTGAAATAAGCTACTTCAGTAAGCAAGGCTCTTCCCTCCCTCATCCCTTTGCTTTTTCCCTTTGCTTTTATTATTTGTGTGCAAGTCAGTCTCATCCACCAGATTAAGTTTTTAGGGCAATGGCTAGGTATAATTAATTTTCCTATACCCCTGAGCACCCAAGGCACTGAACACAAATTTATTCACAGTACTAATAACCCTTAATAAAGGGGTGACCACCAGAGAAAAGAGACTTAGGGGATAAGAAAGAAAGAAAAGGAGAAGAAAAAACAATTTAGAGAGAGAAACAAAGAGTGCAAAAAATGAAATTAGGAAAATGAAAGAATAGTAAGAAAGAGAATAAAAAAGAAGAGGGGAAAAAAATACTTATTTTGTAAGAAAACTCCAGTAGAATAGCCATTAATCCCAACAAATGCCAGCAACAAATACCTAGAGATGAATGCAAACTACAAACAACAACTAATATCAATCAAGGCAAGGGAAAACAGAAGCAAACAAACAAAATCAAAACAAATAGCAAAACAATCTCACAAACAAACATGAAACAATATAAACAACAATCAATCAAAGAACAACAAAAACAAAAAAATTGGATAGTGAAGAAAGAGAAGAGAGGTGTGTATGGACTTTAGTGCAGTAGATTGGAAGTTAGATATATATGTATGGTGAAATTTTAACAAGGGGTAAAAAAAATAGGGAAAAATCTAAAGGAAGAATATGATAAGAGAAACAGGACAACAAAAGAGGAAAAGTGAGGAAGAGAGTGTTGGCATAAAGGTAAAGTTGAGATAGAATAAAATGATGCTAAAGGAAAGATGAAAATAGAATGTAGAACACTAATCACAAAATAATATAAAAAGAAAATAAAATGGTAATTTTTTGAAAAAGGTAAAATAGTAATAATACTGATGAAAAACAAAAATGTAATAATTAAAAAGGTAAAATCAATTGAGAAAAAAAGAAAAAATTTAGTTTCATAAGTAAATGATGAAAAATAAATAAAAATTTGCAGTAATGAAGGTCATTCACTTCCTCTACTGTTCTCTTTGGCATGCCTGTTCCCTAGTCAGGACAGTAGTGAAATTTCCTGTGTTCCACTGCTCCTCAATGTTGTAGAAAACAGTCCTGATTTTCAAGCAGGCAGTACATCTCTGTTTCTTACACTCCTTTATTTATCTTTACACAAGAGTCAATTTGTGATTCAATCCCTGGGTGGTAGTGTTTCTGGATTGACCTCCAGGTCTATGGGCCCTCTCTAGCTAGTCTTTAGATATTGTGTTCCTTGTGGCTGTTAATACAGGTTGAAAGAGTGGGATGCCCCAGAGCTGATTCTCTGATCGTTATTCCCTGCTCTGATCCCCAGGTTCCAGAAAACTTTCCTCTGGAGTCTCTTAGCATGCCCCAGTTGGGTGATCCTATGTATTGGGCTTAGTAATCAAAAGCACACATTTAAAGAGAACAAAAAAGGAAAAAAAAAGAGCCAGAGTAAGTGTGCAAATTCTGATGCTACAGGGGGAGTTTGTGCAGTCTTTTTTTCCACTTGGGTCTAAGCAGCTGGCACACTCTTTAATTTTTTTTTAGGCTGCCCTTTTGCGCTTAATTAAGCTATGGGTTGCATTTTAGAGTTTCCTTCTGTTAGCAACCCTGTAGATCCCCTTCCACATTCGCAGATCACACTAGCCCCAACGGCTCCATCCTTTTCTGGGCACAGACTTCCCTGGATCCTACAGCTTCAGTGTGCACATTTCTCTCTCCTGCCTGGACAACAGACTTCACCTTATCCCAGGCAAAATCTGACCTTCCCCTGAGGAGGTGCAGAGCTCCTCCAAATCCATGTGTTCATGCCACTTGGGGACCAGTGTTCCCAAGTTCGCAGCTGTTTGCTAGGTGCCATTGTTGTAGAGTCCCAGGATTTTCAGGCTTCTGGCAACATCTACTCTCCTCCTCAAGAGAGCGTAGTCAGAGCTGGTCACTCAGGGAGGGATCCCAGCAGCAATGGAGGCTGCCCAATCTGGGGAACACAGTACCCTGGAGTATAGCTTCCCTTCAACTCAGAAATAAACACTCCCCATGTGACCACACACTCTCCCTTTGTTCTCTCCCTTACACACTATCTTGCAGTCTGCCTTCCTGTCAGCAGCCGTCTTCCTTTTCCAGTTCATAGATGTGACCTGTTTAGAAGCCTTCACTTTAGAGTAAGTCAGAATCCTTTTCATTGATTTTTCTAAAGATATAATATACCTACAAATGCATCAGAGTAAAGCATCTACTGTCCATGAATGGCAAAATTTTAGAAGTGGCATGTGATAAATTTTTGCTTTTCTAAACAATATAACATTCCAAGAAAAAATTTCTTGGTAAATAATAATTCCTGTAAAAAGACATAAAGAATAATATGGAATTTATATACTTTTAGATTCAATTATAATTTCAGCATATAAATAAATAATAGGTAAGATTTTAAAATGAAGCACATGGCTAATTGCAAGCAGTGTATTGAGCATTGAAAAAATTTATAAACTCCCAATTATGTGAAATGCAAATACCCAGAGTATCACTGGAAGATGCCCTCACAGAGAATCATCACTCTTGGCTTGCCTGGAGTCGCTGATTGGACACATGCTATTCCCCTGAAAGTTTCCTGTTTGAACTGGGCTCTGAATCTTTGCAAGTTTATTTCTGAAGCAGACTGAAATTCCTATAACATTAA
Organism: Lasiurus borealis; assembly: GCA_004026805.1. Lineage (NCBI taxonomy): Eukaryota > Metazoa > Chordata > Mammalia > Chiroptera > Vespertilionidae > Lasiurus > Lasiurus borealis. The sequence continues at coordinate 20,469 of PVJN01027683.1, forward strand.
TTTTGACAAAATATATGTATATAAATAGAACATAGTTATTACTTTTTATTTGACAAAACTACCCATATAATGTCCAGTATATTAAATTAGTTCAAAAATATTTAGTTCAAATATATTTTGTTCAAAAATATTTTAGAACCACACAGTCTCCCTTTGTTCTCACTTACACACTATCTTGCAGTCTGCCCTCTTATCAGCAACCATCTTCCTTCTCCAGTTCATAGATATGAGCAGTTTAGAAGCCTGTTTAGAGAAAAATTTAGTTCTAAAGTATTATCTTTTAAGAAGAGAGAATTAATCCTAAAGCTATCTCTTGGTTAAAATCATGAAATTTAACTTGGAAAGACCATCAAATATATACAACCCAAAGATTATATCACAAACTCTGTAATTATTCTAAAGACTTCAATTAAGCTTAACCAGTTCTAATATTAAAAATCTGGTTTGGATTATAGAACTAATTTATTCCTTTTTTTCCTCAGCCAAATAAAATATTATATCCTAGGCTGAAATTTTACCACAAGTAATACACAGGCACTATAGATTTTAATATATTTTGAACTACTAATTTTTTTAGAGAAAACACAAGAATTATTTTCCTCAAAAATGAAATTCCATATTTTGTGCATTCTATTATCACAATCATATAATTTCTCTCAACTTAGTTTAAATTCTTAGAAGCCTCAAATTTTTAGGTGGCAAGTTAAATACTTTGCATTTTTCAGATTAGTAATACTTTCACATTTTTAAGGATATTTCAAATAAAATACAAGACTTATTTAATTAATAGATTCAAATCTATCCTTTAGATTTTTCATATAATGCAAACTCAGAATAATATTTCAGTATTCTGTTATTCAAAATACTTAGATATTTAATAAATATTATTATTTAATTCAGCAAATTCAAAGTTTTAAGTTACCAAAGACTTCTGAAAACTATATATATATATATACATATATATATATATATACACACACATATATATATATATATATATATATATAATTACCACTAAAAAGGATTTACTTATTTATTTTTACCATATACTCTTCATTTTAGATATATATATATTGCCTTAACAACGTTGGGATTTTAAAGCCAATTATGACCTAAAGCATTTTCTTGACCAATTTTGTAATAGGGGTAACTCAGCAGCCTCCAGTGATTTTAAAGTGAAAATGCTATTTTTATTTTCCTTAATAAAACAGGAGTGCCCCTCCCCTTCACTGCAAGAGGATACTTCTATAGATCTGTTCCTCCCAGTGTTATGGGGGTGAAATAGAATATTCGGGACTAGTTATGGTAATGGGAAATACTAATTATGCTGTTAACTATGATTGCCCTTTTTGTTCATACTAACCTAGCTGGGAGTAAGTAATATGCCCCTCGGGACCTGGGAGTCAACCTTGGAATGAGGTCCATTTTTATTCAAGAATTGTACATTATCATGGAAACATTAACCTGTTGCCCAACCCAGCCTGTATAGTTTACTTCCCCATACCTGTAATCCCTAATTCCCCCTGTCATCTTTGCCCCCATATCCATAAACAGGGGGAGAGCAAAGCAAAAATCCCTAAAAGATAGAAAGCCAAAATGATATTGCAGACAAACAGATAGAAATTTCACTAGCTGTTTCCCAAGAGAGAGAGAGAGAGAGAGAGAGAGAGAGAGAGAGAGAGAGAGAGAAGAGCCCCCAGGATTAAGAATTCTTGGTAGCCGATGGGACATTCCTGCTTTCAACCCCACCACACATAACTAGGCTTCCCCAAAGTGGGATTTGCCTCTTCTTTAAAGAAATTAAACAACAACAACAAAAAAAGACATAAAACATCAACACTCTTACACAGGCATACAGAACACATTAAAAGTTTACACCAGAGAATGTTCAGCATTAAAAAATTATCAAAGTTGTCTTTTTTCCCTGGTTGGGAACTACCACTCTAAAATCTCAACATTCTCTCAATGGATTATTTAAAAAAAGAAAAAAAAAATGGACCGGGGCCTTTTCTAGTTGCCTCTACTTCACTTGTCTTGGGGAATCTTCCTGGGACATGTGCCATTGGCCACGTGTCTCCCCACCCTCACATTCTGTTTGTTCTGGGTGACTTAAGTAATGGCCTAGCCACGTATTGTTTCTTTTATATGGAGATAAATCAGAGGCACGTTTCCTACAAAGGGAAAACGGGGTGTAGGCATTTATTAATTTCAGAATAGTTGGTAGACAGTCTCTAAAATTTCCTATTAATTTCCATCTTTTTGGAAGAAATTTTTTTTCTATGCTTTTCCTTAGAAATTTCTAATTTCCAAATCAAGATATCCTTCCCATATAGTAATTTAGTTTAATTTCAGAGCCAGAATTTTCTAATTTCTGCATGCAAAATGTTAATGTAGGTATCCAAAACAAATTGCATTTTGGCCATTTCTCAGTTTATATTTTCTAGTTAAATCTTTTCATTTCTGTAAAGTACTTGTAAGTAATGGTTTCCTATCAAGAGTATTAAATGAGTGCTGGGGTTTGGGAGCTTCTGGCCATGTTAATTTTTTATTTTTATTTTTTGGATATCTGTAGTCTGAGCAAACTTTCTAGACATGCTGATGACAACAAGTAATGTTAAGTTAAAAATCATTGAAACCTGTGAAGAATTTTTGTGAGTTTATTTGAGTCAAACTGTTGACATTTGCTGGGAAACAGAATTACTTCAACGAATTGAAGTAATACTCCAAAGAATGGGGGGTTACATCTGTATTTATACATTACAAATCAAAGAAAAGGGATATAGGTGGATTACATGAAATTCATTGTTGATAGACTAAGAAGGTGGGATAAAGCAAAGCAGTGAAACCTCTAAGATAGGTTAAAAAGTGAAATGGTGGACATGTGCTTCTTTTACATAGATGAATACAGGGTAGTTTTACATAATTAATAGTTGACAATTAACTTGATAACAATAACAGTGAGGGAATGTCCTGGTGCCATTTGTTGTGTCCTGAGGGGTCTGGTAAAAAGGAAAGTTACAGGTTACCCAGTCTTTTCACTGATATGTTATCTTAGAGGCAAAAAGGCCAATGGGTTCAATAAAGATCTAAGTTGGTCTTTGTCAGGGAAATATTGGCCTAGACATGACGACCCACTATAACCTGTGTGTAGTTAAATACTTAATTTTCAGACCTTCTTTTGTGGTTATTTTAAGTCTTTGAGTTTGTACAACTGCCATGCAGGCCTTCTCTGAACTAGTCAGGTTAGCATACGGCCCCTTTCATCCACAATAGTATTGCCTTATGTTAACATAAAAAAACATTGAAACCTGTAAAGAATTTTGTGAGTTTATTTGAGCCAAACTGTTAATATATGCTGGGAAGCAGAACCTCAACCAGTTGAGATAATGCTCCTAAGAATGGCAGGTTACATTTGTATTTATACATTGTGATCAAAGAAGGGACACAAGTGGGTTACATGAAATTCAGTGGTGATGGATTAAGGAGGTGAGATAAAGCAAAGTGGTGGGAAACCCCTGAGATTGGATTAAAAGTAAAATGATGGACACATACTTAGGTAAGAGCAGGAACAATTGCCATAATAATGAAGGAATTTGTGGTATCTGTCCTAGTGCCCACCACACCTGATTGTTACAAGTTACCCAGACATCTCACAGATATGTTATCTTAGAGGCAAAAAGGCAAATGGACTCAGTAAAGATCTAAGTTGATCTTTGTCAGGGAAAATACTGGCCTAGGATGTAACTGCCCATCATAACTGCATTTAGTTAAAGTTTTATTCCAGACCATCTTTTGTGGTTACTGTAGGTCTCTGAGTTTACAAGGCTGTCATGAAGGCCTTCCCTGAGCTTGTCAGGTCAGCATGTGGTCCTTTTCGTCCACACATCCCCCTTTTGGTCATAAATCAATCCAAAAGATTCATTGATGACCAACCTTTTGTTTGGATAACAGAGTTCCAAGGTGCTAGGAAGGCTCATTCCTAGGATGTCTCAGGGTCAGCATGTCTTGCTGAACAGGTGGATCACTGAAGATGGAGCAAGACCATAACTTTAGAAGGCATTTAAGTTTGAATTATATATATTTTTAAAAAGGCAGGTAAAAGGGAGGCAGTCAGATCCTATGTGTCCTTGTTAAAAAGTATTCTGGATCACTTCTAGTTTTTGAGCCACCATGATCTGAGTCTTTTTCTGTTTGTCTTACATTTTGCTTTTTTGCATCTAATATAACATTTACATATCATGAACAAAAGTAACAATATTAAGCCAATAACAGTGATTAGGAACAGAAAATATCTCAAACTAGACGAGGAAAAGTCTATGGAGAACAAGCATCCCAGCCAACCAAAAAACCCTTTACATGTATTATCATAATTTTATTAAGCTAATTACATGTTTTCCTCCTTCATCCACTGTCAGTTGTACCTTATGACATGTTTGGCCAGATGGATTAAGACTCTACTATTTCATTATCTAGAAGCTCTAATTTTCTTCTGGCCAGTTAATTCCCATAAAAATGGCTTCATGGGGAGGAGTTCAATTTCCCAATATATTGGTTTTCCGGTATCAATATTATCACAGATTTTATGAACATCAGGCAAAGTCATTCTGCCTATAATTTCAGTGTTATAACATATCCTAGTATTATTTAATGTAAACTTGGTGATATTACAGTAAAAATTGCTTAGTATAACAGAAGTGTCTTTTAGCCCTTCCCAGCAAAAACACCCCTTTCCTATATACCCTATATTGTTATTTGTTGGGGTAGATACAATAGGCCAGGACTGGGTGAATTCAATATTCCATATGGATTTGGATAATAACCATTCACCTTTCCAGTTTTCACAGACAGTGGAATGGGTTTATATTGTTTATTATTTTTAAATATGGCCATCTACTTCCCATTAGTATTCTAGTATTATTGAGGATGGTCCCTATGCCTGCCAGTTGGATTTAACTAGCACCTGGGCTTTTAAAACACAACATCATACATGGCATTTCCCACCCAAAATTTTCCAAATTCCACGTGAGTCCCATAAGTGTCTGGCCTGGCCTTCTGCAGCCATCATAGCCACTTCAGATTTCTTGCATTAACAGAGACAATAGGCCCTGCTGAGGTAGGGCACAGGCACGTTCCCATTGTTGGGTTTGTGCATGAGGCTTTATAGTCTGTCAAGTCTGTTCTATCCATGAAAATAAGGCTTTATTGTCTTTCCATGCTGCTTCCCACCCTTTTTCTTTCTTCCTGAAACAGCACTCCTTCTACATGACCTATTTGAGATAAAAACCTTTGTCTAATGAATGATGTTCTTCATTAGCTGCAAATTCAGCTTGTCCCAGGTTACCACGGCCAGTCCTACTCCTTCAAGTATTCCCCTTTTGATTATTTTTTTTGAGGGGTGGGTGGGGAAGACAAAGTAGTTGGATCCACCAGGAATGTTGTTGCCATTGGGTAGTTATGGCTTGGGAGCAGTTAGGGTAGACTGAGGGAACCCAAAAATCTTATTTCCCATGCCATAGTTGAATGGGTGAAGGTGATCCCCAAATGAGCTAGAGTTTGAGTATTCCATAGTCTTCTCACAAGCATCCAGGACGCAAGGACAATGGGATAATTCTAGACATTACTACCCACCAAGTGATCCCAATAATTTCTGAAATGGGATCCATTGATTTCTTTCTTATTGTATAGACATCCAGCCATAGGACCATGGCTGGTGAATCCGAGGACATAATATACTATGACAGATAGGACAGGCTGCTACAAGCCTTTGGCTATCATATCCAGGTGTTTTTCTTAGCTATGCATCACCCATCTTTATAGCTATACAATATTCATCCAGATTAGATCCATATACAATTCTAACCAGTGGAATTATCAGAGAGGTATTCTTGAAGGTATTTGCCTAAAGTAGGTCCTTTATAATAGATATAGTCAGGAAAAAACAAAACCAAAGCTTATATTAATAGTAAGAGAAGACCAATGTGTGGCTAACAAAGCATTGATTTCACTATCACACCTGATAATCAGAACATCATTGTATAGTAGGTGGGAAAGATTACCAGGTAACAAAATTAAATTTTTCATATCTAATAAGGGAGGAGGGTCTGGGGAGGTAGATAGTGTTTCCTCTAGGGAATAATAATAATAATATGAAAGTAATTTTATGTACATTCAATCAATAACAATCAGATAATATAAAAACAAGGTTCAAGCAACATCAGTTTGTGAGCATACAGGCCTTGTTGACATTGTCTTGGATAGCTGTCTGCCTCTGTGATCAGCACTTCTTGTCCTTGAAAAGGCTGTGATCTTCTCTGCAGATGGAGATGGACGTCAGAGATGGGAGTAGACATCCATTCATAGTCCTTTTTTAAAATGAGAAATGTGAATCTATGAGCTAACTCCTTTAAGTTCAGCTGCACATGGATTAGTTAGTAATACCTGATAATGTCCCCTCCAAGGAAATTGGACAGTCTTTTATTTGGTGTCACACTGCCCACCGGTGGTCCGTGAGCTCCCATAGCTGACCAACCTTCTGTAGCCCCTACCCCAACTAGGCAGCCAACCTCCAGCAACCCCTCCCAGGCAACCAGACAACATCCTGGGACCCTAGCCTGCCCAGTCAACCACCCATTGGGACTGGGCAAGATACCCCATCACCCCTCATCACTAGTCAGGCCAAAGGACCCCACCCATGTACGACTTAGTGCAACAGGCCTCTAATAATGTAGATACTAGAGCTGACATGTAGAAGGGATCCTTTTAAGGCATACAAATGTCTAACCACTATGTAGTATATAGAAACTCATATACTGTAACATGGATTGGCAACTATAATTGAAAAATAACAATATTTTAATAAAATAAAATAGGGGGTAAGAAAGAAGTTGGGCCTAAGAAATTGGATCTATTGAATTGTAAGTAGAATTTGGCCCCACTACTTTACTAAAAAGTTTTCTCTTTAATGAACCTGCATTGCCAAAGCCAACATTTTCTCCACCTGACCTCTCTGTGCTCTCAAACAGGTTTGTTTTTGCTTCCTGGAAATTGTCTCTGGATTTCTTGGATTGGCATGAACTTTACTCATCACCTACCTGTCTGACAACTCTCTCTCTCTCCTTTCAGCTCTTCCTCTCCCTCTCCTCCCCAGTTTTCTCCCCTCCTGTCTTCTTCCTGCTTTTTCCTTCTCCTCTACCAAATGAAAAAAAAAAAAAAAGAACAAAACAGGAAACTTACAAATGTATGACTGGAAATGTATTTTCATCAAACAACCAGGGATCTCATGATCTGCCTCCTGATCTTTTAATCCATATTTTAAAGTCTATTGTTCCCTTATACCACATACATGTATACACAAACATGGTTTTTGGCAACATTCAGTATTTATAGCCTTCAGTCTT
>PVJN01027684.1:0-27869 GCA_004026805.1 Lasiurus borealis
GGCTGGCCTTTGAGAGCTCTGGAAGGCGGCAATTTATGAGCCCAAAGTGCTTTTCCAGACGCAACCAAGCTGGCCCGGGGCGCGGCGGCTGCATTATCCCCGCTGAACGGCCCGGCACGCCGAAAGGTCACTTCTCCCAAGGCCGTGCCCAGAACTCTCTCCTTCCCCCCAGCAACCTCCCCGCAGCCTATGGCCACCTCTACCCGCTCCTGATGTCGCCGGGGAGCAGGGGGGCGGGTGCAGAGGGGGGACCGCCTTACCCGCCGCCTCAGCCTCAGCCCTTGGCGCTCCGCAGGTCACAAGCCAGAGACGCTGGGCCCTGTGCCTCTGTAACCAGGGGTGCCTGTTGGCAGGGCTTGGCTTTACTTACAGGCCATAGCTGGGCTGGGCTGGCCAGGCTCATGCTTCCCCAGATGTAAGCATGCAGGAGCGGGGGGGTCCTCATTAGCAGACACCGGGGCCTGTGTCCCAGAGCCTTGACCTTCCTGGGGAAGAACGCGGCCACAGATCCTGGCGCCTTCCCGTCGGAGCACGCCTCGCTGCTGGCGGTGCATTACACGCGAAGGTAAACGCTCCCCTCTCTCCTCTCCTCCTCTCCATTTCTGCCGTTATTATTTTTTTTAAAGTATTTCTGTGGGTTTCAGAGCGAAAGGGAGAGGAGGGGGAGAGAGAGAGAGAAACATCCATGAGGAGAGAGAGAGAGAATCATGGGTCAGCCACCTCCTGCACGTGCCCTGGGGATCCGGCCTGCAATCGGGTCATGTGTCCTGACAAGGAATTCAGCCGTGACCTCCTGGTTCTCTTGACACCTGCCACCGTGCAGACTGACACCTGGAGACGAACCCCATCCTGAGACAGCCCCCTGTGGGGCCCAGCCCCCTGCTGTCCCCGGCCTCACCCCTGTCCAGGCGCCCAGCCAGGGAGACGCGCCGTGGCACATTTGGCACGCCCTGCTCATTGACTGCGGGAGGAAATCGATTTCCCCGTTCACGGGAAGCGCTGACAGGCAGTAACGGCTCTTCGGTGAGAGACAAAAATAACGCCCACGGAGGAGCCACCCCCCAACGGCACACGCCTGTGACCTGCGAGGGCCACCCGCTCCCGTGGTTCAGGCGTGTTTAACCCTCCGACGTGTGACTCCTTTTCCTCCCAGAGCGTCTGAGGTGGCCATGAGTCTGGTGATGTGTGTGTGGGTGTCCTGGGCCGCGAGGGACAGATCTCACCTCTGCCGCGTGCCGGTGCTGCGTCGAATCCGGAGCACGCCGTGCCTGCCGATCAGAGATCCGTGTCCTCGGGGCATGCACGCGTGGGCTCGGGCCTCAGCCCCCAAGAGGCCTCATCTGGGCTGAATGGCCCCTTCCCCTCCCTCCCTCCCAGGGTCTGCGCTTTTGGTGTGAGGAGCTCCGTCCCTAACCACTGGGGAGCCCGGCTCCTGCCCAGGAGGCGGGGGCGCGTCCTGTGTTTACAGCAGCTCCTGCTCCACCTCAGCAGGCCGTCCCGGGCCCCGTGATGGCCCCGGCCCCTCGGGTCCAGCTGGTGCCACGTCAGGCTTCCAAGCGCCCCTTCCCTTTGAATATTGGGGTCACCGACCCGTCGAGGAGTAGCCGATGAGGCGGCCGCTCCCCTGGGGTCTGCCTTGGGAAGGTTGCACACCCCCTCGCCTCCCTGTGGCCCCTTCCCCCCCCCCATCCCTCGGGAAGAGCAGCTGTAGCTATGGCCTCCGTCTTCCCGTTTTCCTCCCCGGGGGGGAGGGGGCTGCGTTTGCCAGGGCTTCTCCTCGGAGGAGGAGGAGGAGCTGGGCGCGGGGGAACCGGATGCTGCTTCCGTCCTCACTCTCCGATAAGACACGGCGGCCTCATTGTTATTCCGCACGGAAGGGAGAGAGCAGAGCCCGGCGCGTGCTGTGAGCTCGGTCAGTGTGAGCGGGGAAATTCAGGGGGGCGGGGGGACGTTGCAAAGGTTTAGAGCAGTGGTTCTCAACCTTCCTAAGGCTGAGACCTTTTAATACAGCTGCTCCTCATGTGGTGGTGACCCCAACCATAAAATTATTTTCCTTGCTACTTCATCACTGTCATTTTGCTACTGTTGTGAATCATAATGGAAATATCTGTGTTTTCCGATGGTCTCAGGTGACCCCTGTGATGGGGTCGATGGACCCCCCAAAGGGGTCGCGACCCACAGGTTGAGAACCGCTGGTTTAGAAGAACCCAGTGTCACCCCAACAAGGCCTCCCCGAGTCAGACTGGGCGCTGAACCCCGAGGCCTCCGAGGCGGCTGCTCCCTTCACAGCGGAGGATGCGGGGGGACCCAGACTTTGAGCCCCAGCCCCGCCCCCTCGCAAGCCTCGTGGAGGAGGACAGCGCCCCGCTGGTTCTGTGCGGGTCGGGGGGGCTCCCTCAGTGGATAGAGCGTAGGCCTGTGGACTGAAAGGTCCCAGGTTCGATTCCCATCAAGGGCATGTATCTTGGTTGTGGGCCCATCCCCAGTAGTGGGCGTGCAGGAGGCAGCTGACCGATGTCTCTCTCTCATCGATGTTTCTAACTCTCTCTCCCTCTCCCTTCCTCTCTGTAAAGAATCAATAAAACATATATTTTTTAAAAAAAATACCCAAATCCCAGGGAGGCGGGGAATAACTCAGCGCCCGCTAAGGAGCTGTGGCCGCTGCAAGCTCAGAGCTGCCGACTCGACTCGACAGCAGTCTGGAGGCCGTGCGCATCCTGAGCGCGTCGCTGGACTGAGAGGCCATTTTTTGCACAGGCTGGAAGCGGTTTTAGCCGGAGGATGGATTTCACAGCCGGCACGTCGGCCCAGGAGGCTCGGAGGGCAGAGGTCTGCGTCAGACTGGCACTCGGGAGAAAGAGGAGCGCGTGGAGATTTGCTGCCTCCGGGACACGGTGACCGGGCTTGACCCGGGAGGACCAAATTGGTTGTTAAGTGTGTGCCTCGGAGAAGCCAGAACAGAGGATCCTCTAGCTCTGGAGGACGCGTCTTCTGGTGTCCAGTGTTTTAAAGCTGCAGGACTTACGAGAGTCCGCCAAGCCCCGCGTCCCGGAGACCGGGGGTCGCGATCTGTGTCCCCAGCACGGAAAGCGTTCATCCTCTCTGTTCGGCGGCTCCCCCACTTAGCATTCTGCAGGAAGCGTCCTGCGTGCGCCGTTACTTCCTGTAAAAACAACGCTCGTTAGATTTGGTGACTGCACTTTATGGATCAACCCTTCTGGACCTGGCCATTCTCTGTATTGGATGGAGGTCCCCACATTTAATCATTTCATTGCCCGTCTTTATGCAGATCTGCTGAAAGTGGAAAATCTGCGCTTGGATTTCTGGAACTCGCTTCTACATTTTGTGTTGTTTTTTTTTTTTTTTCTCCTGAAATCGCTGGGTCCTCGGGCGCCTGGATTTTAAGGGTTTTAGAGCATAGTGCTTCGGAACTGTTTTCCAGGAAGCGTTCCACCCATTTCATATTCTCCTCGGAGGGGGAGGGTGTGCATCCGTAATGCTGGGTGTGATTAAATTTGCATGAACACCAGCAGTCGGTGGCAAAGGCCTCCGGTACTCTGACCCGGCCACGGGCTGCGGCGGCTCCTTTCCCGCACTCGGATTTTTTTTTTTCCTTGACTTGGCAGGGCGCGGAGGAGGGGCGTCCCCGGAGGACCGGGCATCGCCAACGGGGGCACAGGATGGAGAGAGGGACTTGGCCGATGAGCCTTCCCATAGGAACTTGCTGGCAGTAATGGAGACACTTGAAATAGATCACCAGAATCGCTTTGCCTGCAATGTAAAATGCTTTCGGCTCCAGAGATGTTAAAATAAAAAAAAGGGCCGAAACCGGTGTGGCTCCATGGATGGAGCGTTGGCCTGCAGACTGAAGGGTCCCAGGTTCGATTCGGGTCAAGGGCATGTTCCTTGGTGGCGGGCACATCCCTAGTTGGGGGTGTGCAGGAGGCAGCTGATCGATGTCTCTCTCTCTCATCGATGTTCCTAACTCTCTATCCCTCTCCCTTCCTCTCTGTAAAATTTTAATAAAATATATTAAATTAAAACAAACAACAAAAAAAGGACGCAGAGACTATCTTCCTCCGGTCGGCTCAGCATCCCTGCTGGTCATGCAGAGGCGACAGCAGGCCACACCGGAGGCAGTAACACAGGTGCAGCGATAAGAATCAGACCGCCACGCTCACCGTCTGGCACAGAAGCATCTCTGGATGTAACGGCCGTGTCGCCGGTCCTGTTTTATGGGACCGTTAGCCTGGAGCATTTCCGTCTCCACTAACTCACACGGGCATCCCAGGAGCCTGCATGTGGCGCCCGAGCAGGGGATGGGGACATACAAAGGGAGGCGCCATGGGGGAGAGCGCGGAGAGTCTGCCTCTGAGAGACCAGCTGCCCGGCTGCCTTAACTGGCTTAATAGGTCCTTCCGGTCAGCTCCTTCCCAAGCGACCGAACCGTGAGCGACTTCACATTCTATTCCTGTTTCCCTGCCGCACGCAGGTGCGGAGTTGATGGACCGGTAAAGTGACTTCTGTAGTGATTAGAGCATCTGTAATGAAAACAAATGAAAGGGGAGCCCTGGCTGGAGTGGCTCGGTGGATGGAGCGAAGGCCTGAGGACTGAAGGGTCCCCGGTTTGATTCCGGTCAAGAGCATGTACCTGGGTGGCAGGCACATCCTCCGTGGGGGGCGTGCAGGAGGCAGCTGATCGATGTCTCTCTCTCATGGATGTTTCTGGCTCTCTGTCCCCCCTCTCCCTTCCTCTCTGTGAAAAATCAATAAAATGTATTTAATATAAAAAAAAAAGAAAAGGGGACACAATCCTAAGGTTGGTACCTTACATTTTGTCAAAAAATAGGAATCTGTGAGTTAACCTACACGGTCACTTTAATTTCACAAAAGAGAAATCCCATGAGTACCCACCCCAATGGGGGCGCTGGGCCCCTCCTCCCCAGGCACCTCCTTTCCCCCTGAAAGCCCTCCCTGTGAACCCTTCGTTTCAAAGTCTTTTGGGAGATGATTGTGTATCTGACAACTATTTGCGTATTGATTGATTGATTGGTTTTTCTAAAGTTTTTTAAAATGTGTTTTTTTTCTTCAAAGAAAAATGTCAATATCCAATTGGAAACATTTATTATTTAATTTAATTTTTTTTAAATCTAGGAGTCACTTACCGGTTTTCTATTGCCCCATCTCCCTGTCTTCCCCCGACCGAGGTAAGAAGCATGCAAACCTACGGAGAATTTTTGTGAGTTTAGTTTGAGCCAGGCCTCATTGTCGGGATGCGAGCTCTCAGTGTCTCCGGAGGGTGATCGTTCTGCCATTTTTTTAAATGTGTGGAGGGAAGGAGGGCGTGATGACGATGGCGTGGAGGTGGGAGACGCGGGTTCCATGTGCTGGATTATATTGGAGTTTGGGGTCTTCAGGGAGGCTACAACCTTGGGGGGTGTTACTTTGAAAGGAAAGGAGTGCTGACCTGCCACGTAACACGGACCAGCTGGCTCCGAAACCCTCCGCCCAAAAAGGTACAGGCCTGGCCACGACCACACACCCTGACCTACCCGGACAGGAGTTCATCTTTAAATGTAAAACATTTTAAATGTATTTGTATTGATTTCAGAAAGGAAGGGAGAGGGAGAGAGGGAGAGAGGGAGAGAGGGAGAGAGGGAGAGAGGGAGAGAGGGAGAGGGAGAGAGAGAGAGAGAGAGAGAGAGAGAGAGAGAGAGAAGTATCAATGATAAGGGAGAATCATGGATCAGGAGATGAGGTGGGCAGTGCCTTCTGCACAGCCCGCTAGGGATGGAGCCCATAACCGGGGCCCGTGCCCTGACCAGGAATTGAACCCTGACCTCCCGGTTCGCAGGTCGATGCTCAGCCACAGCCACGCTGGCGGGTCCCAGGGAGGGGTTTGTGCTCAGATACTCGGTAAGGTCACTGAACCTCTATCACCCACAGCCTGTGAGTGCCTTCTGCCCGCTGAGCTGGCACAGGCTGGGTCCTGGGTGCCGCCACACTTAGGGGAGGCCTGCCAGGTGCCCGGTCACTCGGGGCCGCTCCGAGGGCTGGAGCTCGGATGGCAGGAAGGGAGCAGCCTGGGCACTGGCAGTGGGTGTCATGGCCCGGACCCTGCCAGGGGGGCCCTGAGAGAGGCCGGCGGCCCAGCACGGCTGGGGGAGGTGGAGGGGAGGGGCGCACGCTGTCCGCTGGGCTCGACTCCCACCGGTTCTCCCAGCGAACGCTCCTCCACATGCTTTGAAGTTGGTTCTTCTTGTGCACACAGACAGCATGATCCTTCGTTAATGCCCATCGATCCCATGGATTCCGTTAAAAATTAATTCCTGGGTCGGCGGCTGACGGCAGCCGCTCCGTGGGATGGGGGGCCGGCGTGGACAAGGAGCGCTGCCCAGCCCAGGCCACGGGGATAGAGCGCAGCCTTCGGCCGCCGCTGCCACCGGAGGGACCGAGGGCTTCCCGGTGATCGACTCACCAGGAACGGGCACTGCGGGCTGGTGTTCTCGCAGGAAGCTCACGGGCAAACGGGCCTAAGGCAGAGGCTGCAGCCTGGACCAGGCCCCTGGTTCCCCTCCGAGCGCCCTCTCCGTCCGCTCCCAGGACACCGTCGCCGCTCCGGGCCGAGTGTATCACAGCCACCACTCAACGCTGTGATACCAGGACATTCCAAGGAGGGCAGCCTCTGGTCCAGGCTGAGCCTCCACAGGGTAGTGCAGGCCAGAGAGGTGGCCACTGTACCGGCGGTCCTCCCTGTGGCCCACGGAGGGGCCCGGGGGTCAGGGAAGAGGAGGGTCAGCGCCTTCGGGGGACTGCAGGGCACCCATAGCTGATGCCAGCGCTCTGGCTCGGGGGCCGGTAACGGGAAGTTCTAGAAACAGGAGATGCAGGTTGGCCACACACAGCATCTCTGGAGGCCGGGCAAGGCGTGTGAGCGATGGTTGAGCACCGCTGAGCCGGGAAGCCACATGTTGGCCCCGAGTTTGGGAACGTCACCGGGAAGCAGAGAGGGGCTCCCGGTGTGGGCGTCCATGGGGTGTGCAGGCTGAAGCCGCCCCCTCTGGCAGAAGCAGTGCGGCTCCTCCTGGCCGTGCCCTTCATGGGCCTGAGCTGGTGCCTGCCCGCAGCAGGGCCGGCTGGTGGCGGTGTGTGTGAGGCCACACAGGGGGGCCGGAAAGACCTCGCGCTGTTGGTCTCATAGTTCTGGCGGAGAGACGCTGACCTTGGCCTCCCTGGAAAAATCAAGGCGTTGGCAGGATGGGCTGCTCTTGGAGGCTCCAGGAGGGACCCCCGGCCTCGCCTTCTCCAGCTCCAGGTCTGCCGCCCCTGCCAAGCCGCCTCCTTCCCTGTCTCGTTCGCATTTCCCAGACGCGGACTCAGCATCCGTTTTCTGCTTCTGCCCCTTTGGTGGTAAGTCCTCTGAGGTCAGGGCTGTGCTGGGGCTGCTCACCCGCTGCCTCGGGCCCTTCGTGCTGTGGGTGCAGCAGAGGTTTGATGAAAGACACGTGAGCCCAAGAAGGACACAGTGTGGGGCAACGGTCAACAAGATAGAAGAGAGAGGGCACTGCCCTGACCGGTGTGGCTCAGTGGATAGAGCGTCGGCCCGCGGACTGAGGGGTCCCGGGTTCGATTCCGGCCAAGGGCATGTACCTTGGTGGTGGGCACATCTCCAGTGGGGGGCCTGCAGGAGGCAGCTGACCAATGTCTCTCTCATCGATGTTTCTAACTCTCTATCCCTCTCCTTTCTTCTCTGTAACAAAAAAAAGCAATAAAATATATTAAAAAAAAAAAAGAAAGAGAACACGGACATGACTTTCCCAGACATTCAGTGCTCATGATGATTGAGTGAGAGTGTGAACAGTAAAACTCAGAATGCAGGTGCGCCTCCTACCCAGGGAAACCACTCTGGCGAAAAGGCACCTCAGCCACAAACAGCCTCTCCGAAAAGGGTTCCGAGGCTGTTCACCGCCTTCTTTGTGTGTTTCCGCTGTTATTACACCGGCCGCTTAGTGCTGGCCAGGCTCCTGGCAAAGAGAATGCTCTGCCAGAACATGCACGTGATATTGCCCCTGTTAAAGAAACGTTACCGCAAACAGAAGTCGTCGCTTTAAGGAATGCAGCCACGAGGCTGCAGTGATCGGAGCACGGGAAGTGGGAGTGTGATGTAAAACCCAGCAAACCGCGGTTGCATAACACAAGCAGATGCCAAAGGTGGGAAGAAAAGAGTCCCAAGTGCTGTCCTTGTCAACCAAAGAGCCCCTGGCTGGTCAGGATGTAGGATGCTGACAGCAGAGGTGGACGTCCGGGGTAACAGGGTGAGGGATTGCAAGGGTTGCCTCATTAAAATCATTTCCATTTCAAACGCAGGAGGGGAGTCCTCTGTGAAACCAGTGCAGAGGCCAATGGCAATGGAAACTCTTCAGGAATATATATTTTTTTGCTTTTCTCTCATCTATCACATGGGATTAGCCAAGTTGGGGATATTGATGTAAATGTAGATCTGGAAATAAATGTTCAAGTAGATGGACATCTGGTAGATGCAGATGGAGATGGAGGAAAAGGTGGGTGGAGGTGAAGAATGAGATTGGGAAGGAGGCAGATGGAGGTGAAGATAGAAACTGAGAAGGAGGTGAAGATGGAGGTGGAGAAGGACACGGAGATGGACACAGATGCAGAGATAAAGATGGAGGAAGTGGGGGGGAGGTGAAGATGGAAATTGAGAAGGAGGTGGAGAAGGAGATGGACATGGATACAGAGATAAAGATGGAGGAGGTGGGTGGGGGGAAAGATAAAAATTGAGAAGGAGATGGAAATGGAGATTGAGAAGGAGGTGGATGG
Organism: Lasiurus borealis; assembly: GCA_004026805.1. NCBI lineage: Eukaryota > Metazoa > Chordata > Mammalia > Chiroptera > Vespertilionidae > Lasiurus > Lasiurus borealis. Next base: position 8,839 of record PVJN01027684.1, read on the forward strand.
AGGTAAAGATGAAGATTAAGAAGGAGATGGAGGTAGAGAAGGAGGTGGAGAAGGAGATGGACATGGATACAGAGATAGAGATGGAGGAGGTGGGTGGAGGTGAAGATGGAGATTGAGAAGGAGGTGGAGGTGGAACTGGAGAAGGAGGTGGATGGAGGTTAAGATGGAGGTGGACAAGGAGGTGGACAAGGATGCAGAGATAAAGATGGAGGAGGTGGGTGGAGGTGAAGATGGAGGTGGAGAAGGAGATGGAGATGGACATGGATACAGAGATAAAGATGGAGGAGGTGGATGACGGTGAAGATGGAGACTGAGAAGGAGGTGGACATGGAGCTGGAGGGGGAAGGAGAGAAGGAGATGAAGATGCAGATGGAGATGGAGATGGTGATGGGAGTGTAGTGTAGATATGGTTATAGATATAGATACCCCACGACTCATCTCCTGCATTCTTCTCTAATACATGCTGCACACCCCCTTGCCTCTCCTCTTGCGGTTTGCTGCTCTGGGAAAACCCTTCTCTCTCTCCACAGCCCACCTCCTTCAAGAGCTAGGCCCAGAGGCCTGCTCTCAGGAAAGCTTTCCTGTGCTCCTAAGACCTACGGAGCTGTGTCCTTGACAATCCCAGGGGACACTGCCCTTTTCTCGGCCTTGGCATGTGTCGCACAGCGAGGCAATTGCCTTTTTGGTTAGGACGAGGCTGGGAGGAAGGCAGAAGGAAGTATTTCTTAAACGGGGTCCCCCCCCTCTCGGAGTTCACTGGTGTAAGCTGACCCCAGCCAGGAGAGTTGGTGCCCGCGCAGGGGTTTGTGTTTATTACCGAGCCGGTGCCAAAGAGCTCTTCCTTCGCTGTCACCGCTGATGGGAAGGAAACCGGGGTGCGTAACCCCTAAGTGATGTGCTCTCGCCGCGAGGAGGCCAGATGGCACCGTGGCTCCCGGTGCTAATGAGGTTTCACAGTCACTCAGACAGGGACGCCGTGGGAGATGCAGTCATCCCGGTGCCCGGCTCACAGACGCACAGCTGCAGTGGGCTGCTGCGAAGCCTCACCCTCTGCCTCATTCACGTCTCATTGAATCCGCATTACATCCGTCTGTGGTGTGTATATTGTTGTCGATGGCTCCATATTCATTCAGACTTGGTCTTTTATCCCATGACTAGAGGCCCGGTGCACCCAGTCAGTCCTGATGGGGAGAAGAAGCTCGTGCCACTGCAGTGGTGCTTGCCAGCCATGAGTCCTGCGTCTGTGCCCATCTGAGGGGCGTGGCAGGGGCCGGGACGCGATCAGCCCTCCAGGCGGGTGGTGGGACCAGGTCTGGGCAGGGACAGCAGAGCTGCTTGGGAACCACCCTGTGAACGCCAGGTGGTGGCATTTCCGCCGATTGCAGGCTTCCCCGGTGAGCCCTCCGTCGGAAGCTTCCTGGGCGGGGGGCCGTGGGGGCTAACCGGGGGGCTGCGTCACTCTGACTCCTATCGCTGGCTTCCGGCTGGTGGGAATGGCGCTGATAAAAGTGATGGATCCCGCTTTCATCTGAAACGCTCTGTTCTGTCGCCCGCCCGAGGGAAAGATATGGCCGTTGTTAAAGGCGAAGGAGAGACGCCAATTTCAGCATGGCGGAGGGGGGTGGGGGGTTCGGTCTTCAGCTCCAGTACTCCTGCCTGCACCGAGACGGGGTCACGGGTGTGCCAGGGTGACGTTCAAGCTCCCCGAGAAGTGCCGCGAGACAGAAAGGCACCTTCCCGGGCTGTGCACCGTGTGAATTTCTATTATTATTAACTAGAGGCCCGATGCACGCCATTTGTGCACGTGTGTGGGGAGGGGATCCTCAGCCTGGCCTGCGCCTTCACAGCCGGGGACCCCTCAGAGGATGTACGCCTAGCAGCTGAGGCCCTCTCCCTACTCCTGAGTTGAGTGTCTGCCCCCTGGTGGTCCGTGTGCATCCTAGCAACTGGTCCTTCCACCCTTTGGTCGATTTGCATATTAGCCTTTTATTATAGAGCAGTGGTTCTCAATCTGTGGGTCGTGACCCCTTTGGGGGTCAAACAACCCTTTCACCAGGGTCACCTAAGACATCCTGCATATCAGATATTTACATTACGATTCATTAACAGTAGCACAATGACAGTTATAAAGTAGCAATGAAGATAATCTTATGGTTGGGGGTCACCACAATATGAGGAACTGTGTTAAAGGGTGGAGGCATTAGAAAGGTTGAGAACCACTGTTATAGAGGATTCCGTTGGCAGTTATCATGAAACTGTCATTCCCACCATCAGAGCTCCCCAGTGTCAAGGGCTGGGGGAGTAAGTTCAAGGGTGAACACAATCAATAATCAGGAGGTTCTGAGAGAGCTATGGACCACCTGGGACATGGACGTGGGGTCCCCACATCTCCCCTCCCTCCTTCAGACACACGCCCCGGATTGGCACATCGGAGAGGTACCCGAGTGTGGTATGTGCGGATGTCGCCACGGCAGGCAGTGTGCTCTGTGACTCACCGCCAGCCACTCCCCTGGCTGTGTGCCTGGCATCGGCCCCGAGACTGGGCTCATTGGCGGGGCAGTTTCTGTCAACGAGGGATGGACAGTGGGGCGCGGGCCACGCTGGGACCAGGTCACTAAGGTCAACCACAGCGGGGCTCCAGGCTCGGGATTCCTCCTGTGAGAACCCCGGAGAGACTCCACACTCCTCTGTCTCCCTCATCTCCTGCCTCCTCCGCCCTCCCCACCTGCTTCCTCTCCTCACTGGGGCCAGTGTCACCTGGAATGTGTTGCAGGTCCCCCGGGGGAGCATTGGGCTGTAGGACCCGCTGCCGCCGCTGACACCTACCTCCGCTGCTCCCACTCCCCCGCACTCAGCTTCCATTGGGAATAGCAGCTTGGACCCCGCCCCTGGGAGGGCGAGCAGCGGGCAGGGCTGCACACCGTGTGCACATCGGGGAGGAAGACTGCCCTAGACGGACAGCTGCTGAGCCAGGTCTGGGGCTCCTTTTAATGTGCAAATCACTTCCTCTACTTGGTTTCTGTCCATGTTTATGTTGAGTCTAGTAAATCTGCTTTCCCTGGCTGGGGGCAGGAAAGACACGTCTCCAAACCATGAGGTTCCTCTGTAGAGGTCCAGTTCCCCGGTGTTGCCTTGGATGTTGGACTACACTCACCCCCCTCAGAAGAGAAAATAATCCGTTGGTCTGGTCCTCATTGATTAGGAGCGATCCTGACACGAGAGCAGACGGTAAAGAGCGTCGTGCTTGAGGGGGGGAGCACGAGCTTCATGTGCTCGGTCCTTTGCGCCCCTCGGAAGGAGAGGAGGGTGTTTTAGTTCACTCTTTGCCTTCCCAGCCACAGAACTGTGTGGGCCATTTCGCACGAAGGATCTCCGATGGGGCCATGGCCCTCGTGAGGCGGTCACGGTCATTTCCCGTCTCCAGGGGAGAATGCAGGTGCCCGAAGCCCACAGGACCGCGTGGGAGGGGGCGGGCCTGCAGGCAGGGCTGTGGTGTCCCTCAGGGTCCTTCCTATTTATATCTACCCAAGGGCTGGATGCAAGATTCCGCCCCTCCCCCCGTGACCTCAGACAGGCCTGCAATTCAGCTTGGGCGCCTTCAAGCCTCCTTTCTTCTCTCCTTTTTTAAATTCTGTGGAGGGAGCGAGCCGGCCCGTGTGCACAAACGAGGCCTTTTCTCCCGCCGCGTGGAGTGGGGAGCAGCTGCCGGCGCCTCCCGGGAGGAGGTGAGATCAGCATCTGCGTTCGGAGGAGCGAGGGGCGGCACCCAGCGCGTCCCCGCCAGGCCGGGCGTCCAAGTGCTAAGCGCCTGGGCCTGTGCGTCTACCTCCCCTGCCCCGGCGCTGTCCCCGGGTGTGGGGGCTCAGGCACCACCTCCGATGCTCTGGGCTATGTGTCTCCCAGTCTCTATGTCTGGGGGTCCCCGCTCCTGCTCAGGGCGGGGGACACTGTTCTCCCTCTGCAGTGGCTTCACTCCTGTCCTGACCCATGGTGAGGGCGCGGCAGCCTCTTGGGCAGCCCGGGTCTGGCTGAAGCCAGAGCAGCAAAGTGTAGCCCACTCTCGTCTCCAAGGTGGGGATGAAGGTCACAGAGCTCTGAGACCCGCTGGGCTCCTGTTTGGGCACAAAACAAAACTCGAAGCTCATTGTTATGGTGGACCTGTGACCCACAAGTTCACATGCTCAAGCCCAAATCCCCTGGGCCTGTATTGGAGGCCTGGCTTTCAGGTTCAATGAGGTCCAAAGGAAGGGACCCCAGTGCCCACCCCAGGGAGGGCCCGTGTGAGGCTGGAGGTGAGCATCCGCCACAGCTCGCAGATGTGTCCTCCTTCTGCTCACCACCCGTTACCCGGAGATGCACGGCCACACTTAATGCTCCTCTCCCCAGCAGGGAGCCCTCCCTCCCGTGTCCAGTGAGACCGGGGAGCCCTCCGTCCCGTGTCCATTGAGGCCAGGCCGGGAGCACTCAGCGGGGACATGGCGCAGCTGGTGCATCCCTCAGCAGGGCCTCGCCTGGGCCTGCGTCTCCTTCTCCTGGTCTTGACCTCCCCGTCTCTGGGGTGAGCGCCGGGTTGTAACCTGGAACCTGAAGAAGCACCGAGGGGCACGGGCGGGGCCTCCGACCTGCGCCCCGAAGTGGCAGTGCACGGGACACCGGCCTCGTATGCCTGTGAGCGCCGGGTCCTGCGAGGCACCCAGGGGGAGGGGCACAGTTTGCGCAGGTGCAGGAGGACATGGCGTCCTGATCAAGGGCAGGAGGCAGGACGTTCCCAAAGGCACTGCGTCTCCCAGCAGTCGGTGAATTTCCTCCCAGAATTTCCCGGGGGCTGGCTCTCCGCACAGCTCCTGGATGAACCGCCCAGAGGTCACCCCCTCCTCGTGGCCGCCTCCGCGTCTGCACAGCAATGGAAGGCCCTCGGGGAATGAGATTAATCCGGGGAATGCGGCAAAGTCGTGTCTCGGGGACTGCCAGGGCATCTTAATTGGCTTTCGGGAGCTTCGGAGGGGCCGTTCCCATCAACGCGGGCGGGATGAGCGCTGAGAGACCACGAGAGGAACAGAGAGGAGTCATCGACACGGGCTCACACAGGGCCCGGAGGGGAGTTTCCGTCCCACCCTCCCAGGGCCCAGACCAGCAGGAATCACAGGGGGCGCTCTGCCTTGTTCCTCGGGAACGCGTTCATACGTGTGACTGCGCCGGGCTCGCTGGCCGCCGCGGCCCGGTGATTGTGCAGAGCTGAGCCCTGTCCCTCGCTTAGCTTGGGGGCAAGCTCGGTGGTCCCCAGGACGGCGCATTCACCGTGACACCGGGTGTCCCTCTGGTAACAAACGGGACCTCCTTTCCCTTCAGCAGATGAGACTCGGAGCAGGATGGTACTACAATATGTAAAAACTGTCTGCAAGCCAGATTGTTTCCAGACAAATTGGCCGCTGACAGAAATCATCTTGGCAATGTACGGGAGAGGATTATTTGTGCGGCGAGGAGCCGAATGCAAAAATAACTTCTAAAAATATACCCTCCTGTGAGTACACCCACCTTATATTATTGTTCAAAAAATAATTGAAACTGCAAAATTACAGTCAGGAGGAATTGAAGTCCCCCCCACCGCCCCGCCGCCCCTCTCTGCCTCTCTCATTCTCTCGGTTTGCAGGGAGCTGCCGTAACGAACCACCACAGACTAGTTGGCTCCAATAACAGAAATTTATTTCCTCACTGTTCTGAGAGCCGGGAATTCAAACGGAAGGGGATGGAAAAGGATGCAGCTGAATCCTCTTAGGACACCCGACTCCCAGAAAGGATGGAACGATCCATGTTGTTCATGCAAGAGTCCAGGTGGCACGCTGGTCAGGACCCGTGGTTCATCCCCAAGTTCACTGGGTGAAAGCTGGCCCTCTGGGCCCCGGTGGCGTTGACCGCTAACGGTTCTTTGTCAGTTGTGAGCCCGAGGGCCTGCACTTCTGGCAGGTGGTGGGCTGCGGCCACCCGCTGCTCCTGGTTATGGGGGCCCCTTCTACAGGAAGTGTGCACCACAGCAGCTGGCTTCATCAACTAGCTAGCGACGGAGTCTGCGAGCAAGATGGGACCATCTTCTGTCAGCTGGTCATGGCGTCACCTCCACCCTTGTCATCCTCAGAAGCAAGTCCCCCAGAGGGGCTGGAGAGCATGAATTCAAAGAGCTGGAGAGGTGGGGCCACCGTAGGGTCATCCTGATGATTGGAGAGGGGTCTCTCTCTGCTGTGATTCATCAGTGGGGTTATCAAGAGACGACGCTTCCCGAGAGAAGCCACAAAGACCAGCTGTGGCCTCGGAATTTCCCCCGACGGCTCTCCTTCTGAGGCTGGTCAGACGTCGACATCAGTGATCTTCCTACCACTTCCCTTCCTCCTCCTCTGCCCCGGTGAGGCCTCCTTCTCCTCTCCCCCTGTGAATGGGTTCCTCCCGGGGCTCTGCGTTTGACATTGTCAACTATCTTGGTCCCTTAAGATCTCATCCTCTGAGAGTTCCGCCTTTACTCCAGGAAGAAGGATCCCCGGTCCACACTGTTCTCCCTTACTTCTGCTCACCTCCTCCCCTGCGTCCCCAACCACCTGGCAGGTCAATGTTGGCTATCCTTCAGGCTCCTCTCAAGTAGCACTTTCAAAAATGTACAGATATACCTGCACAACCACATGTTTTTCACTAACCTGGTAGCCAGGCAACTCAGAACCCATGGAGTCCCACCCAGTGTCACCTGAGGACTTTCTATGTTCCTTCCTATAGCTTCATGTGCTCGGTATTGAATGTGTGCTTGCATGTGTGTGCACACTAAGGAAAATATATATACTAGAGGCCCGATGCACGAAGATTTGTGCAAGAATGGACCTTCCTTCCCGTGGCTGCTGACACAACCTTCGCTCTGGCTCGGAGCCGCCTTTTTGCCTTCCCACGCTGCCCAGAGCAGCGGGGGTGGTTCGGAACACCATTGTCCTGTCCTTCCCCCAACTGCTCGGCACCAGCATATACAAATTAACCCGCCCGCCATCTTTGTTGGGTTAATTTGCATACTCACTCCTGATTGGCTGGTGGTACAGTCAATCAGCATGTTACTCTTTTATTAGGTAGATATATATGGTGGTGATATATATCCTCACGTCACACTTCTTTTTAAAAATTTTTGCTATTTCCCAATTGATTCCAACTTTCTTGGATAGCAGCTAAAGCTTTCCACACTGTGTACAATGTACTTTCCGAAATCAACACCAGCTCCTTCTCCCACTTTTTCAACTCACCCTCTAACTACCCTATTCACTGCATGGCTTTGTCAGCACACTCTACTGTTTATGCCTTAATCATCTATCACTCGTGCAGTGTTACTCACTGCTATTTTGTCTGACAAAAATCATATTCATCAGAAGTGCAACATGAAACCCCAAAGCGTGGAAATTATATATGTTGATTTTAAAGAACAGTAAGGTGAGCATCCAGGTGACTACTCCCAAGAGCAGTTCTGACATTCATGGAAATGTGTTCATACCACAAGTGTTCTTGTGACTTATTTTGCTCAAGAATTCTAAGATTTGTTTAGGCTGATGCCTGGGGCTCTATTACCAATCTTTGTTTTATATTACATTTATTGGGGTGACATTGGTTAATAGGATCATATAGATTTCAAATGTCTCTTTTACCTCAAGTAAAGGTTGTAATTAAGAAAATGACTTATTTCCCTCTATCGAGATGACCAAATAAACGTGGGGCCTTACTCTGTTAATGTTGAAACTTTTCATTGATTTTTGGAACGTTAAGATCGTTAATGGTGCACAGCGGGGAACAGCCCTGACTTAATCTCGAGGCGCCATCCCCTCTGCACATTGTTCTGTCAGGGTTGTTGGCATCAGGTGTAGCACTCTGCACCCACACTCACTCACCAGCGGTGTTGGCGGTTCGTGGACTGGGACTCGTGCGTCTCTTTCACAGGCCCCAGTTTGGCACTCCATGCCATCACATCCGTCCGCTGCAGGTAAATGTCACTGACTGGAGACATGCTCTCGACCTTTGTCAATGTGAGAGAGAGGAGGATGGCTTGTGAGGCTGATTCAGTCACAAGAGCTACAGTAAGCATGCAGGAGGGCGCTGCTGGCATGAGAGCGAGCTCACTTTGTTGAACTGGTGAAGGTAATTCAAACGATGGCTTCCTGGGCCTGGGAGAAGCCCGGAGAAAACGGCTCCCCTTTCATTAAAATCGCCATTGGTTCCTGCTGTTCTGGGCGGGAGAAGCTCCGAGGCGGGTCTCGCTCCGGGTCGGGCTGGGTTAGCTGAGCCACACGTCTCTATTCCGAATGCACCGCAGGGAGACCCACCGGCCAGGCAGAGCGCTGATGAGAGCAGCTCCCTATTGCGAGGGGGGCGTTGGGGGTCGCCCTTTCTCGCACGCTTGCTGGACTGTTTCTGGGCTGACGTTTTTCTAAACACTTCATTGTTGAGATTAAATTTTCCTTCAAGGAGGAGATTTGGAAAAAAATGGTAAAATCACAAAACCATAAAGCTATAAATATTTAAACAGCAACTGTTAAATATTTCATTTATTTATTCATTCTCTCACTCACTTGCTCCATTATGTATTCCCGTGTTCACTGAGCCTTTAAGGCACCGTCGTCTTTGGACAGTTGACTATGCACATTTTCACTCACCCTCCCCGCTTTTCCCCTGCAGCGCCTCATTCTTGCCTGGCTCCGGCCGGTGTCTGTCTGCACCCTAAGTTGCTCTGGCTCAGTCTCCTTTGTGAGTCGAGTTCATTCCAGATTTGATTTATTCTTTCGGTCAGGGGTCAGGTAGGTATGCCGGTGTGGTCGGTGGAAATCGGTCTTTTCCAGGAGACCATGAGAAAAACACTTCACGGATCCACGCAGGGGTGACTGTTGTGTGTCAAGGTTTATTTGGGAAGACTGTCCCTGGGTTTCCCATATTCCTCTGTGTTCTGCCATGAACGAAGTCATCCGTGTCTTCAGTAAGGCCACCGCAAAGCCCAGTGTCCAGAGTCTCTGCTTTCCACGAAAGAGTAGTCCTTTGTAGAGACTGCATGTCTGCTGTGGCTCCCCTGCCTGCTAGACCCACATGGTCTCGTGTTCCCGGGTGAGAGAGAGAGTGGGAATAAATGCGGCCAGTGTGCGTCACCAAGTGAGAGAGATCTTTGTTCACCTGGGATCCTAAACCAGGAGCCCTTTCAAAATAACCAATCGACTGCCCAAGCTTTGATGGGCCCACTCTCCAGCCAATGATCCCTTTCCAAGGTAAAACTGACAGGCCTTTTGGTCAAGCACTGCCCCCTGTGCCATTTTGACTTCTATGGTGCATGTGTCTATCTCCCCCTGCTCCCCAGACTATTCAGTATGGGAGGGCCGGCTGGTCTCTATGTGGGGGGCAGGGGGGAGTCTTAGTACCATGGGAAAGACAAAGCTGTCGCTTCCTGATGAAACAAGCAGGCTCATCTCCTCAGCCCATTAGACTCAACTAATTAAGTTCCTCTGTTGACATGCGCCCACCTGTTTTCTAGCAGGTATTGTGACATCTCTAATCTTGGTCGTCTCTTTGTTAGGGGGCAGAAATAGAATATTGGGGATAAGCTATTCATGATAAGAATTAGTAATCGTGCTCTGTTAACCAGGATTGTTTTGTGCCGATGAAAGAAAGCACATTCTAACCTGCTGGCAGTCGTACCAGGGACCTGGCAGCTCACCCAGAAGTGCGGCCCATCCTCCTCCTCCTCTAAGAGCTGCCTGTTTTCATGGGGAAGATTAGCAACCTGGTTGAGGGAACCAGGGCCCCCAGCCCTTTGCAAACCGCCAGCCCAAATTGCCTGTAAACTGTAACCATTATATGTATTTTATTCTGCAAACCCATTTTTACTCCCTTTGTCTACTTCCCCATGCCTTCTTTGTCCTTCTACTCTAAATAAGCAAATGGCTTATGGGGGTTGCAGTGCAGGTTTTCCTGGGTGACCTGCTGTTCCTCCACCTGCAGGCAGGATTGGAATAAACGCTCATACGAGATTCAACCCCGTCTCTGCTCAATTGGCTCAAGAAGTGACAGGCAGCCCGGACCCATCAGTTGTCCTGTTTCATCTCCAGACCCCTCTGTGGGTTCTTACAGTCCTCAGTTATTATTTCTTTGTGTCTTTATATGTTTGAACTCTTACAGGTTTACACAGAAGGAGAGCCCTCCCTTCCATTTCCATGACCACCTCTGTCGAGCTTCAAGCAGTGGAGAAAACCCATTCCATTTGCATTTTAAAATATTTTCCCTGGCTGGTGGAGAGAATTGATTGGAGCTGGAGTGCAAGCGTGCAAGTGTGGAGATCAGCTAGGGTACCACGGCAGCACCCCTGGGACTGCAGAAAGGGACAGGAGGGAATGCAGACGGATTCACTTGGGAAATATTTGAGGTTTGAAAGGGAGTGTGGAAGGTTTTCGGTTTCAGATCCAATTTGCAATAACCTTGGAAATAGTCATTCTTGTTCTTATAATGAAAAAAAAAGCTAGACAAATTGAACATTAGGTATTTTTCGTGGATCCATACGAGAACTAAAGTCAGGGCAAACTCCCACTCTCCAAATACTGGGAGGGAGGAAAAATCCAAAGATTCAGAAAATTAAAAAAAGGTTTTTTTGTTGCTTAAAATGTATTTCTTGAGAAAGTACGTCATGAGTAAAGTAAGGAGAGTATTGTACATTTTTTTTTTTTTTGGTTTAGAGAATTGATTTTGTATGAAGGTCTTGCTTCTCTTTTTATTGAATGTATTCCTCAGCCTATGCATATGCTGTGTTCTAGTGCTATCAATTAACACATTTTAATCAGCTGCAGATTATAAAATAGGGATCAGTTACTGAATTTAATGACTTTACTAAGTTCACTTATTAACCTAACAATTTGTGGTGAATTAGTTTGGATTTTATATGTACATGATGTGCCATCTGTGAATACTGATAGCATTATTTTATGTTGAACCTTTATTCTTTCACTCCTGTTTCTTATCATCACACATGCTGGGACAGCCAGCACAATATTGAAACCATGTTTTGATTTTAGACCTCTTCCCTTTTTCTCCCGTCCAAATTCCTCGATCATATGGCATCTCTATTGTGCCCTTTTCCTTTTTTTTTTTTTTAGGAATCTCCATACTGTTCTCCACAGTGGCTGCACCAATTTACATCCCCACCCACAGTGCACGAGGGGTTCCATCCTTTCCGCATTCTCGCCAGCAACGTATTACACGGATGTATGGATAATAGCCATTCTGACAGTTACGAGGGGATATCTCACTATAGTTTTAATTTGAATTTTCCTGATCAGTGATGTTGAGCATCTTTTCAAATGCCTGCTGGCCATCTGTCTGTCCTTTAGGGAGAAATGTCTTAGTCAGGTCCGCTGTCCATTTTTTTTTAACTGGATTGCTTTTTTTCTTCCAGTGCTCAATTAGATGAGTTCTTTATGTGTTTTGGAAATGACACCTTATCCCATGTAGTATCATTTGCATATACGATAACATGTTTTTTCCAGCACCATTTATGGAAGAGATTGGCTTTTCCCTACTGTATATCCTTGCCTTATTCATCATCAATTGATTGGCCATGGGAATGAGGGTTTCCATCTGGCTCCTCTTATATTTAATTTTGACCTCTGTGAAAATTATATTTAATTTTGTGTCACTACAATACTGTTTTGATGATCGTAGCTTTGTAGCACCCTCTGATATCAGAGACACATGGATCCTCTTGATGTGCCATGAAAACCAACCTGCTAATTGTTTTGTTGAGAATTTTCGCATCTCTGCTCCTCAGGGATATTGCCCTGTCCTTACCTTTGTCTGGTTTTACTATCAGGGTGAGAAGGTTTTATCAAATGGGGTTGGAAGTTTGTCTTCCGCTCCACTTTTTTTTTTTTTTGAAATAGTTTAAGGAAGGGAGGCATTCATTGGTTCAGTTAAATAGTTTAAGGAAGGGAGGCATTCATTGGTTCGGTGTTTGGGGCAGGCGGGTTGGAACCAAGCGTGTGGCTAAGGCATCCGGGTCCCTGGCCCGGGAGCAGCTGCAGGAGGGAGAGCCAGGCGCGCAGTGACCTCCTGTTCAAGTTGAAAAGGCTCCGGCAAGAGCCATGAACACACCGTGGACCCTGCAGGCAGGCCCAGCGCGTGGAGAGCCCCGCCCGGCCGGCCCCCAGAGGCGGGAGGGCGGCGCTGGGCCTGGTGCTCCTTACCCTCCGGCCCCGGAAGTCCGCAGCGCTCCCCACGCGGCCTCCCTCTCGCATGCCCTGGAAGGTGTCCCGCGTGGACGCTGCCTCCGTTCCGGCTTCACGGGCCTGGGTAGTTGGAGCAGCGATGATGCAGGCGGTTCTTCCCTCTGGGCCACGAGGAACTGACACCGCGTGGGCCCGGGCGGAAACTTGCGGGCTCTGACCATGGCAGACACTTCCGGTGGTGGGCCCCGCAGGTGCTTCCGGCCCCTGGACTGAGCAGACACTTCCGGGGCCTGGGGCTTCGCATGCACTTCCGGTGCTGGAGCCCACACCGGACTTCCGGTGCCTGTGCCAAGCAGAAACTTCCGGTGCCTTGACCCAGCCGGCACTTCCGGCTCCTGGCCTGAGGCGAAGCTTTGACACCTGGGCCTTCGCATGCACTTCCGGTGCTTAAGCCCACACCGGACTTCCAGCGCCTGTGCCAAGCAGAAGAACCTTCTGGTGCCTTGGCTGAGCCAGCACTTCCGGCGCCTGGCCTGAGGCGACGCTTCGGCACCTGGACTTAGCATGCACTTCCGGTGCCTGTGCCAACCTTCCGGAGCCTTGGTCCAGCCGGCACTTCCGGCTCCTGGCCTGAGGCGATGCTTCGCCACCTGGGCCTTAGCATTCACTTCCGGTGCTTGAGCCCACACCGGACTTCCGGGGCCTGTGCCAAGCAGAAGAACCTTCTGGTGCCTTGGCCCAGCCGGCCCTTCCGGCGCCTGGCCTGAGGCGACGCTTCGGCACGTGGGCAGAGACAGCACTTCTGGGCCGGAGGAGGCGGCGGCAGCCCAGGTAAGAGCGGTTTCCCCGATTCCTGCGCCTTTGAGGGCGGGACCTGGAGGCCAAGCGGAGGGTGGGGCCCGCGGTGCCCCGGCTGGCTCCTCCGACCAGAGGCTGCCCAGCCCGGCTGCCCCCCGTCTCTGGTTCGAGGCCCGGAGCTGTGGTGGGAGCTGGAGGGCCCTGTGGCCTGGGCGTGGCCTCACGCGGCGGGCGGAGGGGGCGCTCCAGCAGGGTCGCTGCCCGCCATTTTGAGCCTCGGAAATGGCCCCACGCGTTAAACCCGCCTCTGTGCGCGCTCGGCCGGCCATCTCTCTGCTCCTCCGGGGGCGCCGGCAGAGAGGGCGCGTGGCCGAGGGACGGAGAGGCCGGGCCAGGCGGGGCGGCGGAAGTGGCCGGCCTGGCTGACTTCGGGGTGCTGCTGCTGCTGCTGCTGCGGGGCTTGGGATGGTTAGGATGCCTTTTTGCGGGGATGGGGTGGGGCCGGGGGGAACCAGGGCAGGCGCCTGGGTCCCGCCCCTGCTTCCGCCCCAGAGGGGGTCCGGCTGGGGCCTCTCGCTGCCCCCCATCCTCCCCCGGCTGTCCACCTCCGGGCCGCTGCTTGGTGTCCTGCGGCTCAGCGCCCTGGAGCCCTGGCTGAGTGCACGGTCCGGTCTGTCCTCGGTCAGGAGCGCGGGCAGGTCCTGTCTCTCGCTGCGTTCTGGTAGGAGGCTCTGGAGCCCGCCGTGGCCTTTGAGAGCTGTGTTTTGCACGCTCATCAGCATGTTTCGCACTCATGCACACGCGCACACAGATGCGGTTCTCGCTGCGGGGACCCGGGCTGCTGGTGCAGGGGTAACTCGGGGATTCGGCTACGTTGCTCGCGTTGCCCAGCCAACCCTTCCAGCGGGTGAGTGCAGACCTGAGCCTCGAAGTCTCGCGTGAGGATCTCTGCAGAAAGCTGGCTGGGTCTGGAGTGAGTCTGCTGGGCTCCTTACAAAAAAAAAAAAAAAATATATATATATATATATATATATATATATACACACACACACACACACACACACACACACATATATGTATATATGTGTGTATATGTATATATGTATATGTATATATATTATTGATTTTTTACAGGGAGGAAGGGTGAGGGATAGAAAATCAGAAACATCGATGAGAGAGAGAGACATCGATCAGCCGCCTCCTGCACGCCCCCCACTGGAGATATGCCCACAAGCAAGTTATATACCCCCGACCGGAATGGAACCCGGGACCTTTCAGTCTGCAAGCCGACTCTCTATCCACTGAGCCACACCGGTCTCGGCTGCTGGGCTCCTTCTTAAAGTGCACTGCCCCCTGAGCTCCTCCAGCAGACCCCGCGCCTGTCCATCCCTCACTGTGTTCTCCGTTTCCCAGTGGGACTGTCATTTCCTCTCGGGTTTGGGCAGAGATGTGCACTCCATGTTGTCTGCGCACCAAGCACAACTTATAACCCGTGACTGAAGCTCAGAAATAGGCCCGGAGCCTCGGGTACATTCAAGTGTTTCCTAACTTCAGGCCTAACACTATGTCCCTTCCCAAGAAAGGAACCGTACGTACGGCCCCCTTAACACCGGGATGTCAGTAACAAGCCACTTGGTTTCCCCCGGTGCTTGAAAAACCACTTTTGGAAATGAGCAAAGTCAACTGATTTAGTCCTCCGCACTCACGCTGTTGAACAATATAATTATGTAGCCTTTTCCCTAATTAACCCGTTCAAAACTCTTAGCATGTGAGAAGCATAGGTTATTTTTACGTTGTAATCTACTCGGAATGATTCCGCTGAAAATCAGCTAATTCCACCACTGTCGTTTAAATGAATATAGGCTCTGATTTGGGGACGATGTTACCATAAACACCAACTATATACAGAATGAGTCACAATGTTGCCAAGGTATTTAAGAGCAATCACGTCCCGGAACAGAGCCGGCAGGAAGGGAAGTTAAGTGCGATAACTCATCCAGGACACAGTCCTTGTCGGAAATGTGATGCTGACCTCAGCTGAACAATCACAGTGAAAGTTTAAGAAATTAATAATGTTCTCTTAAATGGAATGTTAGTTGGAGTACACTACTTTATTTTTAAAAATATGTTTTTATTGGTTCTTTAGAGAGGGAGAGGGAGAGAGATAGAGACATATACCAGCTGCCTCCTGCACACCCCCTACTGGGGATCAAGCCTGTAACCTGGACATGTGCCCTGACCTGGAATCAAACCAAGGACCACTTGGTACATAGGATGGTGCTCAATCCACTTAGCCACAATGCCTGGCCAGAGCAGACTCTTCTTAAGTCAATATAATGTGTAAATGTATTTAATATCCTTAAACATAAGGAAAATATCATTTCTCTGCCTACAAGGGGGGTTTGTGATATGTGGTTTGCACTTGGGCTGGTGTGAAAGTGAAAAGTAGAGAAGGAAATGACATATATATATATGTAATGGTGGTATATATATATACATATATACATGTATATACACTTTAAAGTTCAGAATGGGTTGAGTTTCTGAAAGTATAAACATCATAAAATTCTTTTCAGACACACTTACTATAGGGTTGAGGCTGCGAAAAGATAATCTCACCTTCATTGAGTAACTCTTGTAAGGTGGTTAGTAGTATATTTAATTTAAAATCAGATAATATAAAATGAAAATATCCCACTTCAAATCACTTTGCCTGTTTTACAAAACATAAGCTTCGCTCTTCATTTTGCTATGACACATACGTTATTTAATTTCGGTTAATTTTGACTTGCAAACATATGGAAGATGTGTTCAATCAGAACCACTGGAGAGTCTGGGAGAGGTTTAGAGAATATGGGTGTGTAAATCCACCCTTGAAAGCCTGCTTGAATGATATAGGGTGCAGCCCCAGTCCCAGGGCTTTACAGTGTCCTCGGGGAGTTCTAATGTGTAGACAAGTAGAGAACTACCCTGTTAACGGAAGAAAAGCTTCCACACACTAGTGTTAAGGACTCATCAGCATGTTTTGCTCATGCATATGCTTATTTCCCATCTCTGTAACCTGAGTGTTAGCCATGCAATAGATTTCACGTGTGGGGGGAACAGCCCACTCTCCACAGCCTCCGTGCTGGATATCTCTCTTCAGAGTGGTGAGAAGATTGTCTTCATGCTGTCATCCCAAGTAACAAATGTAGCAGCTTTTATGGCCCATTCATCAACTTTAATTCCCTTTAATAGAGTGAGTCCAATATCCTGTAACTCATATCCAAAGGCGTTCTACAGCAAGCTTGCTTGTGTGAAAAAACATGTCACTTAGGGTAAGCCAAATGGAAGATACGTCCTTTATGGAGCTTGGAGCCAGTGGGATAGACCGGAAACCTCGAGGGATAAATAAGGAGACTCCTGGAGATGGAATGTTAGGGAAAATGCTAAGCAAAGCTGTTGAAAAGGATATGGGGACAGAGTTCTCATGAAAAGCCATCATCTCAGACGACTGTCATTGGGGAAATGGCACCTGTCCAGTCCCTGAAACCGCAAACATGGTGACTGTCTTCACCAGCCACCTGGGTGGTGCCTGAGGAGAATGCGTGACTGGAGGCCCGAGTCTTTAACGTGAATGGCATGTGGTTTGCCCCAGAGTCCAGTGCTTTGTCCTAGATGGCACGGAGAACTGTTTGATCTTGCCAGTCACCGATCAGGAGACTGGTGGGGCCTCTTTGATCCTAAACCTACCCTTTAGTCGTGGCCTGTTAGATCTTGGTATTCTGAGGAAGAAGTTATGTGATTCTGGGGGAAGCATGTATGGAAAAGACGTGGTTGACCTTGAGACTTAGAACCCAGTGCGTCTCCTGGGCCTGCAGTGGGTGACCCTAATGCAGATGGATGCCACCCCTCTGGGAGGTGGTGAGAAGGCCTCTGTGAATCCATCCAGAGCCTTCCCTTCGCGCTTATACTCCATGGCGTGGTAGGCCAAGGCAATAAAATGTCTGTCTCAGTCTGACGTTCCATGTGGCGAATAGGAAAGCGTTATCTTTGAATCCCGCTGCAAACCTTCAAGCCTGTTTTGCTAAATTGTAATGTTGAAAGAGATGACATATGACTTGTGTGCCAATATGAAGTAAGGACAATGTTTGACATTTCTTCGACTCATGTGGTGGCTCTCCTACAGCGTAACTGTGGCTTCACAGGCAGGGACCTTTATGCTGCTGATTTCCTCTGACACGCTAGAACAGTGGTCAACAAACTCATTAGTCAACAGAGCAGCAAACCGCAGCTCGTGAGCAGCATGTGGCTCCAGAGCCGTGGTTTGCCGACCACTGCTCTAGAAGAATTGGGTGGAATTGATTTGAATGCATGATAGGATGTGTACAAACAAGGGTTGTGATGGTTTTATGGGTAACTTTGTAATTGAACTGTAAAACGCGTTATGAAAAATGGCCTACTGTTAGGGAGAACTCCCATTCTGGAGAAATAACGAGTAAGGTTCACCATTGCCTGTCTAATCAATTTCAGAGAAAAGTCATATAGTACCGAACCGGAGATAACAGAGCTCAGCGATAACAGAGAACACCACACAAGATAAAATAAATGCCAACCTTCTCCAAAAGCCGGCCATTCCCGGTCTTGCATGTTAACCAGCAGTTGCTTTATAAAAGGCACATACTTCAGGTTTGGGGGCCTCATGGTCTCTGTTGCAACACTCCCTCTGCCAGTGCAGTGGGACGGAGGCTTGGGTGGTTCATAAATGAGTGACCCTCCCGTTAAATGGTTATGGAAACAGGCGATAGGATGGCCGTTCTAGTACCTCTACAGAGGGATTGCCCACAGGAGTCTTGGGATGGCTTATATGTGAGGGAGAGGGGTCTCTACAGTCCACCCATCCTCTGCTGCTCCCAGAGGGCTCACTGGGAGCAGTCTTCCCTCTGAGCAGACAGGGTGTCCAGGGCAATGGAGAGGGCACCGTGGTGAAAACTCCTGCCTTGTGAAAAGGTGTGAAGGGGCCGCAGGAGCACGCAGTACATGTCCTCCCACCCTCACCACCCCCCTCCCCCAGCTCCAGTTCTGCATCCATCCTGCTTCTTTTTGGGGTGTGGCGGTGAGATTCCTCAGAGCTCTTGGGCAAACAGGTAATGTGGGCATCTCACAGGGAACCGGCCGGGACCGGGGCTGGTTCCCAGTGGCTGACAGGAGGTGGGTCCAGAAATGTGATCATCCAGAACCTTCAGGCCTGAGTTGGAGGTCCAGGTTGGAGAGACGAGCAGGAAGGGTTGTTCAAAGGTGAGATGAGAAGTTGGCCACTGAGGACAAAGGACGATGCTCTCGTGAGGATGGCAAGCATCCCTGCGTGTGAGATGTGCCAGGTGCATGTGTGCCAGGCCCGCTGAATGCTGGGAGTGATAAAGCTAACTGTGTTCATGGTGACCTGAAAATGACAATCAGAACCTAGTAATAACAGCGTTTCGTGTCCAAGCGTTTGAGGATTTTTCTCACATTTTAAGAATCTCAGGTCTGCTGCAGGCAGGCCATGGAGAGTGAGGGTCTCTGAGGAGAGTGCGGGCCTCGAACCAGCAGCACACTCGGCCTCCTTTGTTGGCAGTTGTTCCTGGCTCCCTCTTCTACCTGGGCCTCTGACCTGTGTTCATTTCCATGAGCCGACTTCAGAAGGAAGCCCAGCCTCGTCACCCTCTGTGCCAGGGGACAGCGGTGGCAGTTAGCCTGTGCGTAAGGCATCTTCCGCCCTGTGTGGGCCCCTGCATGTACAGTGAGCCCAACACGCGTGGTCAGCGTTCAACATCGGCATCTGAGTTTTTAAGGCTATTTTTGTCAGTTTTAGCGCAGGCCGTGGAGGGATACCTGACTTACCGCGTTTTCTGAAAGGGGAATTCGTGTTCTGTTTCTGTAACTGCAGATGAGTAACAGTTTGGATCTGCTTCAGTGTTTAACTTGATAAGCATCCTTAACGGAAAAAAATAGCTTAGAATTGCCAATTCCTCCGGCTTCCCGGAATGATTTGCAATTACAAAG